>JFFI01000938.1:0-16546 GCA_001563125.1 Colletotrichum salicis | reverse complement strand
AATCCTTTCAGTCTATCACGGCCCTCTCGGAACTCTCAACCGAGGTTTATCATTTCGATCTCCGGATATTGGTATAGCCATGATTATTACGTTCCATTAGTGGTTAAGCTTAACCATCGGCTAGGACGCGGGTCCAGTCGAACTTCCTCCATTTCTTTTTGAACCCCTCGACTCTCCGGTCGCCCTTGTTCCACCGTCCCTGTTTCTTGATCACGTCCGGCCCAACGTCCAGGATGCCCCCGATTATCTCCCTTGCAAACAAGTCTCCCCTCGGCCAGCGGTCAGAGTTCTCGACAATGTGCCCGAGGCCGCCGTCGAGCGTGAACCAGGCGTGGAAATAAGGCATCTCCTTTGCGATGCTCCTCCGGAACGCCATCCTGCCCATGCCATCTCTCGCCTTGGCGGCCGTGTCAATGATTTTCCGGTGCTGGGACCACTCGTCTTCAGTGGTGAGGAAGGCCTCTTTAAAGTAGGCCGGAGCTGTGGCGCCCTCTTCATACGGGATCGGTATGGCCATCATGGCCGCGTGAAGATGCCTCTGCGGCGTGGCTGCATTCTCGTAGAAAATGACTTCCTGGCCCTTTTCATGGTACATTCTCGTCAGAGACTTCATAAAGTTTCGAATCTCTTCCCATTCGTCGTCGTCACACTCCAATAAGTTCTTGCGGTGCGCCATGGGTGTTATGACAGCGCCGCCTTCGCTGACCTCAGGTTCCGTAGGCAGCGTCAGGAAGACGCGCGTGGCAAGAGAGATGACCGGTGCCAGAGGAGGCTGCCCCTTGTCTTCGTGGTGGCATAAGGGGCAATTGTCCAATATCCGCGACACCTTCTGATACTCGTTGACAGCCACGTTCTTGAGGTTGACCTCGGACTTGTGAACTCGCTTGGCAAGCTTGTCCGCATTCTCGTCCATGTAATCGAGGTTGTCATCAAACTTGCCGTCCTTGGCAATGCGCTCGGCGAGCCGCATGCCTTCGCCGCCAGCTTGACCGCGCGTCCTGCGCTCCTCGCGAACCATGTCTTCGATGGACATTTCGTCGTTGGCCTCCACGTTCCCGCGCTCCCGCCCACGCTTGTTGTCGATGGCCTTGACCTCTGCACGAGTCCCTGCCAGCATTCGGTTATCCATGACACCAAGGACAACAGACTGCGGCCCGTTCGTGGCAAAGTTCGCTGCAGCTTGGTTGTACTCGGCTTCCAACTTGGCAGCATCCGGTGCTCTGCGGAGCTTCGCCTTCATCACCTGAGCCCGCAGTCGGTTCAAGGCGGTCTGGTCCATGGGGGTATGCTGCATAGCATTATCGGGGATGATAACGCCCTGTTCCACATCGCGGGTAACATCTTGTGCGGCGGGTGCCTCTTGCTGGTGTCTTTCCATGCGCTCGCCATATAGATCTCCCGTAGGCTTCTCCTTGCCTACGTAACCACTTCCATACACCTTCCGCCTGTCCATTTCGATCTTTTCTTCTCTCGCGTCGTCGAATTCTTGCAAATCGCCAAATCTCTCGAGAGCAACATCTTCAACCGAACGGCCTGATTCTTCAGCCATAGAGTAGACACCCTTGAGTTTCGTCAGGCGCCACTGAGAGCCGTTGTCTCCAAATGTGTAGTTGACTGTCCGCTCTTTTGTCGCAAGCTGTTCATTCGAGGTAGAAACATTGTCTACTTCAGCAAAGTCTCTATTGATCTCCCTATCGTGGATAACTCTCGGCGGCTCTTCCTTTGGTGGTGGCTTAACCTCCTTCTGTTTCCGCTGAACGTAGTCAATGTCGAGGGCCGACGGCGCAGTCATCCAAGAATCGCGCATCAGCGGTGCCTCTGCATCCTTGGAGTTCTGTGGTGTTTCTTCGTCCGGGATCGGCAGGTCCTCTTTCGGATTTGATGCTTTCTCGTGAGTGTCCGTCCGCTGTTCGTCGTCTCTTTCTCTGTGCCTGTGCCTCGATCGCCGCTCCTCATCGTCCTTTTCATGACGAGAACGTTTGTGTCTGTGACCATCCTCGCCGTCTTCTTCATGACGGCGAGATCTGTGATATCGGCGGCTGTCATGATCTCGGTCGCGTTCGCGGTCGCCATCTCGACTGCGATGTGATTCCCGATCGCGTTCTCGATGTCTATCAGAAGATCGATCGCGATGATGGTGATGGCTACTGCGCTGCTTCTTCCTCTGTCGACGTTCTTCTTTTTCACGCTCGATGCGGTCCTTCTCGCCCTTCTCTGCTGCGAGAGCCTTTTCGAATTCGTCGAGGCCATCCATTGTTGCTGTGGCTAGAGGTGGGAAGCTCGGATTGCTAGTTCACGATGGAGCTACAAGCTGCAATGGCCTGTTTTTCTGCAGGTTCCCAGAACGATTTGGCGACGCGGGCGGAACGTCACTTTCCCAGCACGGACCACCGAGATTTTGGGAATGACAGGGGGTGTTGGATTAGTCGTTACCACTTACAGGGTGGGGGGGGGGGGGGGTCTCGTCCATTCCAACGCCCCGCGCGGGGCACTCAGCTCTTCCAACTCTTCCAGAACTTTTTTCTTAGCGATTGTCCTCCCGTAACAGTTGAAGAGCCGCACGCAGATTCCCGTCACCACATCAGAATGGCTTCAACATCCGCAGAAACCCCCGCTGAGAATGCGGCCACTCAAACCCCGACTGCCATCGTCGTCGTCGGCATGGCCGGTAAGCAATACACACACGCACCGCGCCTTGCACTCACCGTGTCGCTGACCAATACCACCAGGCTCCGGCAAGACGACCTTTATGCGACGCATCAACTCATACCTGCACGGCAAGCAGGATCCTCCCTATGTGATTAACCTGGATCCCGCTGTGCTCAACGTCCCTTTCGAAAGCAATATTGACATCCGCGACTCGGTCAACTATGAAGAGGTTATGAAGCAGTACAACCTGGGACCGAACGGTGGTATCCTCACGTCCCTGAACCTCTTCGCGACCAAGGTCGACCAGATTGTCAACCTGCTCGACAAGCGTGCGGCACCAGACCCGGCAAACCCCGATAAGAAGCCCATCAATAACATCCTTATTGATACTCGTAAGTCTGCTGAATACCTTGGCAGACTCACCCTTTGCTAACACTCCACAGCCGGACAAATTGAGGTCTTCGTTTGGTCCGCTAGTGGAACCATCCTCCTCGAGTCTCTCGCGTCCTCCTTCCCGACCGTCATCGCCTACGTTATCGATACCCCTCGAACCACCTCTACGAGCACATTCATGTCCAACATGCTGTACGCCTGCAGCATCCTCTACAAGACCAAGCTCCCCATGATTTTGGTTTTCAACAAGACCGACGTGCAAGACGCAACATTTGCCAAGGAGTGGATGACGGATTTCGAGGCTTTCCAGCAAGCCCTTCAACAAGATGAGATGAGCGACGTCATTGGCGGCTATGAGACGTCCGAGGGCGGCAGCGGCGGCTCCGGCTACATGGGCAGTCTCCTCAACTCCATGAGTCTGATGCTCGAGGAGTTCTACTCCCACCTCAGCTTTGTCCCCGTCAGCTCACGCCTCGGAACGGGCATGGACGAGTTCTTCGCCGCGGTGGAGGAGAAGGCCGAGGAATTCAAGCAGGACTACCTCCCCGAGCTGAAGCGCAGGCGCGAGGAGCGTGAAGAAAAGAAGCGCCTGGCCCGCGATCACGAGGTGGAGAAGATGATGAAGGGTATGTCGGTGGACGCGGGCAAGAAGCCAATGGTCGTCAAGCCCGTCGACGACGATGATGATGGTGTCGATGTCGCCAGCGACGTGGACGACGATGATATGCCGGATGACGAGGATGATCGCGAAGGTCTCCAGGCTCGGTACGAGGCGGCGATGGAGGCTGAGGGCGATTCCATCATGGCTGACGGCAGTTTCGCAAAGTATTTGCACACGCGGCCGACATGAGATGTTGCAGCACACACGTGCGGGTCACATTTATTTGATATAGAATGAACAATTGGGCAAGGGGATGGCGTTTTAGACGGTTGCTGCATTATTATGAGATACCTCGAAAAAAAGGAAAAGGAACAGGTGCAAAAGAATGCCTTGCTCTATGAATTGGTTTTTTTCCCCCAACCTTGAACTCCCGCAGCCCTTGCGCATTACATGTGCTGTTTAAACAGTTGGCTGTTTGTCATGCATTTCCCTCGTACGAGACACTTCCCCTGATGAAGCATATGCGGCTCCTTTCCAGACAGGCAAGCACGTCTTCCCACTCAGTCACGAGTCTGCAACTTCGTGTGTCATCCAATTCCGACCCTCGAATGCGCATCACCGCATCGCTACTGTCGTCCCGCCCCCCTCCAGCTTACACATCGCGCAAATATCAAATCCTCTCTCCCAATCTTTCTCAACCCCAATCATCTCGCCTCGAACTGGACCATTCTATCACAAAAAAGTCAGTCTGCGCTCTACCGTCTTCCCAAAAGCACGCAAAAAAACTCACCTCTTGGTTCTCTCCTTGTAAAGAATACGACACCCGCACTCCTTGCATCTGATGGGATCGGCGCGACGCAGCTGGAACTTGAGACCGCAGTCGCCGCAGAGGTATTGCATCTGGGGGCCCTCGGCGCCGTAGGACTGGTAGGCGGCCGCGCTGGGCGCCGAGGCGGCGCCGGCGGTGGGGACTTGGTAGGCTTCGCGGGACATGTTGAAGTAACTGTAGTATTCTCTCTCTTCTTCTTGTCTTTAGTCTTTCGGGGTTGTGGAGATTCGTGACGTTTCGCTTGGGAGGTGGTTAAGGCGCGTCGGATATTGAAGTTTTGGCGATTTTCCTTACGAAAGGCGGCGGGATTGGAAATGCAGGGAGAAGTCGTGGTGGGGCTAGGATGACAATTTGTCAGGCGGTGAAGGCGCATAGGAGCGGCAGAAAAAAAGAAGTTTCCAGGTTAGCCTCGGGCGGTGTGCGCCCGGTGTTTGTCGGGGTGCTCAGTGTCCAGTGGTGGGTGTGGTGGAGCTCTGGCGAATGAGGTGGGGACCTCTGAGCTGGCCCACTTCCCGAGGTTATCGCTTGTTATCCGTCCCTTTTCCTGGGGAAAGAAGCTCGCCGGGATTTTGGAGGAAACAACCTAACTCTTGGACACTGCAGCTTGTCCAACGAAACCTCACATCTTTCGCATCGTCGTCTAGATTTCTATTGTTCTTCTCAGATTCCCAAGATTCCTTTGAGTTCTTAATACTTCTAAAGCGACAACACAGCGGGCGTTTCTAGACCCCCCCCCCCGAGCATAATCACCACTTCGTACACCCGATAATGCCAAAGCTCCCCCCAACTTTCCACACCACCACAAACACCGCGATACCGCCCAGGGCCACTCCATCATGACACCAAACTCCCAATTCGATGCGGGTCTATCCCATCCAGAAGGCCAATGCCCCTTCTGCGTAATCGCAACAGAATACCCTCCCTACGACCCCTCCAAACCCCCACAAGACGACGGCCCCAACGCGACCCTTGACCCAAACCGCATCCCCACGCCCGCCTTCATCGTCCTCTCGACCCCTCTCCTCGTCGCCTTCCTGGATATCCTCCCCCTATCCCGGGGCCACCTCCTCCTCTGTCCGCGCGCTCACCGCCCGAAATTGACCGACGCTTCACCCGAGGAGTCAGCCGAGATGGGCTGGTACCTGCGCGTGCTGTCCAACGCACTGGCGCGCACGACGGGCGTGGAGGACTGGAACGTGGTGCAGAACAACGGGGCTGCGGCGGCGCAGGTTGTGATGCATATGCACTTCCACCTCATTCCGCGACCCGAGATACGCGCGAGTGGGCGGTATAGCGAGAGCTTCACCATGTTTGGGCGGGGCCGGAGGGAAGAGCTGGACGATGAGGATGCGGAGCATTTTGCAAAGGAGCTGCGAGAGAATGTGGCAGATATCTTGAGGGAAGAGAAACACAAGCCGAAGCTTTGATGAGCGAAACGAGATGAAGATTTTGCTTTTTTTTAAAGATCTTTTATTCATTTCATGTATATCAAGGACTATTACGTCCCAGCTGCCTACTTAGTGTGGCAGCATGTGTTATCACGCCGTAGCGTTGTTTCGTTTCATTTTCAACTCATTGTTGAGTCCACCACTTCTTCTCACTCATTACACTCCTGCCAGGACTGAGCAATTTACTCATCATCACCAAAGAAGACCTTGACACCATCGGGAAGGAAGGTGCCGTCGCAGACCTTGAAGCGGTCGGGGATGGCGGAGATCTTCTTGATCTCCTCATCGGTGAGGGACCATCCGTCGAGGTCGTAGTTGGCCTTGATGCGGCCCTCGGAGACGGACTTGGGGATGACGCTGACGTCTCTGGCCAGTCCCCACTGGAGGAGGACCTGCTGGGGAGTGCGGTCCTTGGACTTTGCAATCTCGAGGAGGGTCTGGTTGGTGTAGAGGGGGGAGTCGGTGCTGCCCAGGCACGAGTAGGCGGTGGCGTGAATGCCCTTTGACTTGCAGTAGTCGAGGAGCTTGGGGGAGGGGTTGCAGGGGTGAAGCTCGATCTGGTTGACGGCGGGCACGATCTGGGCATGTCGTTAGCATGGGCAATTCTGCAAGGGAAGAAGAAAGAAGTACCTTGGTGGAGGGGTCGCTAAGAAGGCGCTCTAGGTGGGTGAGGCCAAAGTTGGAGACACCAATGTTCTTGACCTTGCCGGTCTCGACGAGCTTCTGCAGCTCGCGCCAGGTGTCGACGTAGTCCCAGTCGGGGTAGTGCTTCTTGAGGTCATCGGGGTCGGTGCTGGAGGGCCAGTGCATGAGGTAGAGGTCGACGTAGTCGGTCTGGAGGTTCTCGAGGGACTTTGTGATGGCCTCGGGAACGCGCTTGTGCCAGGGGTTGTCGAGCTTGGTGGTGAGCCAAATCTCCTCACGGGGAACGCCCGAGGCGATGATGCCGTCGCCGACCTCCTTCTCGTTCTGGTAGGCGAAGGCGGTGTCAATGTGACGGTAGCCGTTCTTCAGGGCCGACTCGACGGCGAGCTTGACCTGGTTGGGGCCGGACTGCCAGGTTCCCAGGCCGATGGCGGGGATCTTGGCACCCGTGTTGAGGGTGAAGGTGCGGGAGGTCTGGGACATTTTGGGCAGTGTTTGTGGTGTAGTATAGAGTCGCGGGTATCTTGGTAGAAAGTAAAAGACTCGGAATAGTAGGGAGAAAGAGAGAAGTTATCGTGGAACAGCAAAAGATGCGCCTGGGTAGGATGGGGGAGAGCTCTTTTGTATGCGCTCACCACGGCGGGAAATCATGTAAGCAGGCAGTAGACGGGACGGGAAGCTACGACTAATGAGCTCGGTATCCTTTGCACCTCGTCTTTTTTTTGATCGCCTATTTGTCTATCCGCCATGTACTTTACTACCCAAGGTAAGGAAGGTACTATGTAAGTGTGAAAGGTGAGGTAAGTGCCACGTAGAGTACCTGTGTTCGGGTGATAACGCTCCCAAGCGCGAGGTATCTACCTCTCCCGTCTCTATTGCCCTCTACTAGGTACCTAAGTTATGTAAGGTAAGGTAAGTAGGTGGTGGAGGGGTTGAAGGAGAGGAAGGTCCAGTCCATTGAGTTGTTTGGTCCCCCGCCAACCCCTGATCCTGCCACTACTGCCCCCAAAAGAATGTCCAGAGTTGCCCCTCCCCCCACCTCGTGTGCGCCTGGGAATGACGCAGGAGCAACCGGGGACCGGGGGTTGTATCTTTTTTTCTCTCTTTTTTTCTATGCGCGTTAGATGCGCCTCGATGCGCCGGTGCACGGGCACTTACCGACCGAAGACCCGCCAACCTATCCGCTTCCAGCGTTTCTGCTGTCTAGTACCTATCAAGATTCTTTACCTATCAGATATGGCAATCTGTTTCTGCTGTGGCGCCGCTATCCCTGAGGGAGCAGTTGTACCAGTTGAGTCCTCCTTAAGATTGTCCCCCTCGGTCCGTTGCCCCCTTTCACACATGTTACCTCAATAAGGATCTCTTTTATATGCCTTCGTCACTCTCACTATATCATGAACAGCTCGGCGGGGTGATTACAAACATTATACAGTACTTCGATATCCAGTAGAGGGGCAAAGATACAAGAAATAAAGAAACGGCCGGGGAATTCACGCCGAGCAGAAAAAACCAAGCCAGCCTGGACCTAGTAAGCCCAGCCGTTTCGTTTCCAACCCGCCTGATTGGCAGCGCTTGTTACCCGTCCCAATCCGCGTCGCTGGGACCGGGCAAATGTTCACCGACGCGCCATATTCTTTTCAGTACTACGCAAGATACGCACTATCTCATACAATTCATAACTCGCCCCATCGACTCTGCCGGGCCAACAGGACGTCACACACGCGCGGACTGCCACACTGTCATAATAATCATGTATTTTCAATGCCCATCTGCTTGGCCCACGAGAGATGGCGCGTGGACTCTTGACGCCCAGTTCCCGGGCCTGCGGGAACCTGGGCCCCAAGCCTGGCGTCTCCTTTGCGCAGCACTGCAACCGCACGAATGTCTTGCCAGGAAATTCATCAACTCCCCCCACCTTGCCACGACTCTTGGATTCTGTGACACTCGTGTTGTTTCTTCTTCCTTGAAGAAGAGCAATGAAGAATGTGCTAGAATAACATGGAAGGAAACTCCTCAGGCTGCTTCATTCCCTCTCCTGCTCATACTCCCCACCCCCTTTATTTTGGGCTCCCGTATGTCTTGAGCCTTTGTTGTTCTGGAAGACGTCGTCAGCTGTCGAAGCTTTGCCGGTTGTATCAGTAATCCGTAGGACTGCTGTTCCTGCAAAGCGGATGCCTTACTCCATCTCCCCCTAGCCAATCCATGCTGTATTCTCAGCTTGCTCCCGATATGAGCGTTTCCCTTTGAACACTCATCTCAAGCCAAGGTTTTGCTCTCTGGAAGTTGACTTGGAGAAGACCCAAGCTCAGGGACCCACGCCCCTCTGTTGACCATTACTCTCAAACTCCCGCAATGTGTCTGTATAGCAAGCTTACTATTGGGAGACTCTTTGTAACTTGTTTCAAAGGTCATGAGTTTAACAGTTGGTTGCAGTGAATACTTTGTGGATGACAGATGAGATAAGACGACATGTCGTTGTTTTAAGCACAATGTCGCATTTAGATCCCCGAGACGCGGCCCGATCATCTTTGGCCGGATGGGTTCGTTCGGCAATGCCCAACGTGTCCCGGCTCAAGGTACTCGACTTACCCCATCAGTGGCGTGATCGTCGAATGAGATGAGCCTAGCGAAATGGGCTTGAGGTATCCGTAGCCACCTATAACATTGCATCAGCAGATTCATTCTTGTCAATGTTTCCTAATTTGACGATCTTATTACAAGGCGCCTCTCATTCCCTTGAAACTGGCTCAGGCCGGTGAAGTCCTTTTTTGTCGTGCGCTGCTTGATATTGAGATCTACTCAGCCGGCACCAAACTTAACTCAACTATGAGATTTCCCAGGGCACAGAGACCAGATATCCTCAGAATACATATCAGGTAGCTAGCGCTTGCCAATGCCATCCTGGCACAACACATGTCAGTGCTTTAGATCTCCTCCTGGTCCTAGACCGCCCGAGGTCGCCACTGGTTTCTCTCAATGACCCGGATCTCCGCTGAATCTTACTCCATCTAATGCTCTATAACCTCTATCAGGACGTCGTCACCCACATCTCTCTAGCCAACTGCAAAGCCTCGGCCCAAATCTACTTACGTATCCCTGCTCGCTCCGTTGAAGCTACCCCTTACTAGCCTTAAGGTTTTGCTTATCCTGGCACACGATGCGCCATGGGCCAAGGTGCCTTTTGTCAGTTGCTCCTGGAGAACAGGATCGGAAGTAGCCCAACGTATTTACCGATTTGGACTGAGCTAGCTTGCTCGCAGGCGATGGAGGTAACATGTATTAGGTAGACGGTCGGTAATGGACGGTGGTGAGGCAATGCGGCACTAGGACCTTGAGAGGCAAGCTACCTTTACAATTCCTTCCTACATCTAGCTCATCAGTGCGAGGAAGCCATTTGATTTGGATAACTTACCTCTCCCCATCTTCTGCTCCCCTCTCCTCCTTTCCCCCTCTCAATCTCACACATCCAAATCAGGGCAGTTTCCCTCATCCACCAAATTTTAGTCACTATATAACGTCATTTAGCATTAACCAACACTCAGAATATCAAACTTCATACAAGAGCCTATGGCGTCACAGGGAGCTGACTCAGACACACGATGAAATCACCACGCTTCGGGCGGAGGTTCAGAACTCCTATAATAAGTTCTGCAAGTGAGCATGTGCTTCAAGTATCTAATTAGGGAGAACGAATCTGCAAGAGGCTAGGTGAGTGACGACTTGTATTTATTCCTTGATTTCGTGCCGCAGGTCTTCGATGGCTGTCTGGATTTGGGGGACAATGTCGCAAAGAGCTTGCACTTTTTTCGTGTCTTCAACATATCCATCTTCCGCTACCTCAGATAGCATACGTATGTGTGACAAGTGGCAATGACAAATTCTGTGTTAATCCGACCCTACTTCCCCTATATACGTCTGTGAATAATGTCGAAATGAAGCAGCGATGGATGTACCGACGCCATCTAGCAACTAATAGGATATGAAGACGTGAACAAGATCAGGAGAAAAGCAAACCATGAAGACATCAGAGAATATGGCTTCCTTGCACAAAATCATCTGCCACCCCGCCATCCCAGGAGTCGATCGCCTCTGCAGTTTTGTGTTTCATGTGTGGCTACAAGGGTGCCCTGATCTACTTAGGCACATCTTGCCTGGTGACTGGCTGTCTATTTCATGGTAGAAATACGATGGATTGTGCGAGGTGTCTTTCTCGAAGAAGCAACATAACTCAATGACAAAAGACATTGAAATTAACACAATCTAGGCGGCATTGATTTTTCAACAGTCCAGGAGCTTAGAACGGGGGGCGCGCTCACGAAATCTGCAGCCAGCTAGGAAATCGAAAGACTTCTCAACTTCGTCCCGAGCTATACGAGATTAGTATTCAAGTCCTTAAGATGGACAAGATATGCCAAATTTCTTCCCTCGACGCCAAAAGACCCACCAAGCTGCGAAGTCCTAGATGTCGCAATGGCCATTGGTAGTGTCGACAATCCAGCAATTCTGCGACCTTGTCCGTAGCCGCAGTAAATTGATTAAGACGCGACTTTACTTCTCCAACGGCCTGTACGCCCGCATTAAAGGAACGTTTTGGGACCAAATCTGTGTCTTATTTATATCCCCGCCCAAGCGGCCGAAATAAGGGACTGACAAGTAATCATAGAGGCTGAAGCCGAGTTTATGATCTCAGGGTCGTTCATTAATCATCGAAAGAATGGTCGAGGGCCGTACTTGAAGATACTCCGGGCGCCGATTATTCAGTCCAGCTCTGACAGGATGGAGTTGCCAATGGATTGGGTGTTCTACGTTTGCATGGCTCTTCAGAAAGTCTGACGTTTGTCTGGTGGTACCGTTGTCACAAGCTTTCCAGATTGATCTCTTCCTTCCTCCGTCTCACCCTAATCTTGGCTCCTGTATTCCAGTTCAAACCTAAGCCGTGCGCCTACACCGAATAATCAGACCCGAGAACCAGCTCAAGATCATACTTTAGAAGCAAGTGGCACATGGCAATCTTGACTTCGTTTGCAGCAAAGAAACGTCCGGGGCAGGCATGCTGTCCATGGCCAAAGCCAAGAGAGTCTGGGCCCGTTGTCACGAAATGCGCCTGATTTTCCTTTCCCGGTGTCGTGCGCATGCGCAGGAAGCGGTAGCCGTCAAACTCGAGGGGCTTCTCGTAGATTGTGGGGTCGTGTCTCGAGGTGTTGGCGACGGCGCATTTCATACCTTTGGGAATGACCGTTTCATCAGAGAGCTGGACGTCAGCGTCGGCAATGCGGCCCATGGAAACTGGCAGTGAGAGAATTATTAGAATAAGTGGCTTATATATGCTGTGAAAAAAGAAAACGCCCCCCCGTTTTGCGACTTACTCGACTGAATCGATTTCATCCTCTGCGTCTCTTTCATCACGCTATCCAAAAGCTTGAGATTGAAAATCGACGTCTTCGCCCAGCCTTCCTTTACGAGAACCTCAATCATCTCAGATCGAAGCGCAGCTACCAACTCAGGTCTCGGGACAATGTTCAAAATCAGTTGCGTCATGAGGTCGGTCGTGGTATGAATCGCAGCTCCAGCGAGCGCAAGTTGGTAGATGGCCGGGTCATACTCTTACCTTGCGGACTCCTCCTCACCCCACTGAATCGCATCATCATACGTCGGCACCGGGCGTCCTTGTTCGACCGCGGCGCGCTTGTCGCGTGCTCGGGCGGCGATAACCGGCTGAATGATGGAACGGGTCTGGGCCACGTGGCTTCGAACGCGCTGGCACTCTGGTAGGAGCCAGTGGGCTATACGTCTCAGGGGCTTTGGAAACATGCGATGTCTCTCCGCTGCGATGAAGCAGTCCACCACATACATGACTGTGATGTTCAGCCATGCTTCGTTGCGGCAGAGTTCCGGGCCGAGGAAGACGCGGGAAGAGAGGCGGGAGACTACGTTGAGACTTGTCTGGCCCAAGCTGACTTCATGCCATTCTGTATATCCGAGGGTGTCAAACTAGAGTAGAATATGGGGGGGGGGGGTACTCGGGAAGAAGTCCCTACCTGTCGAGTCACCAAGGCCTGTCTGAAAAGAGAACGCTGTCTCATCAGAAAGTGGCTTCGTGATCTTCGCTTTTATAGCATAGTCGGCCTACCTAGGAACTTGGTGCGTTGCCTCTTGGCGACCAAGATGAGAATCTGGATCGCGCTTCCCGCCCCAAATGGTTCGAAACCAGGCAGATAAGCATGGAAATCCTGCATCATTCAGGTCAGCGATTCTTTTGAAATCTGAGGAATGTGTGTCTACATGTTCCGTATTCTTCAAAAAGCTCAGCTTTGGGTCGTTTCGAACCTCGTCAACATGCTTCGGAGCCAGCATAATCACGCGGCCGGTGTCAGAGATGACACTGTAAGTGTTGGTATACACGTCAGCAGGGCAATCGTACGGTTGGAACGAAGTGTCAATAATGGTCTACTATTGCTGCGTATGGCGGTGGAAGGAGGAGGTTGTGGGCAGAGCCCACGATTCCTCAGAAGTGGTATGTAAGTGAGAGGGCCGTTTGTAAGTGCCCATACCGCCTTCCAGATCCACCCTTTCTGCCGACTGCTCAGGGATCCAACAGTAAGGCTCTCCCCCAAACGTCTTCGAACCTTCTTGAATGGTTTCATTGCTTCGCTGAACAAAGTCCCTCTTGACGGCTGCTCCACTTAGGTCGAACGGCTGCGGCGGGTTGATGAGAGGCGGCAACTTGAACTTGTGATCGGTCCAGATTTTGTAAGCTATGACAGCGGTCATCAAGGCAGCTACGATGCTCCAAGCCTCGGTTGAGAGTCTCAAGCTGTCCTAGAAGACCATCCAGCTGCGGCTAGTAGCCAATGTAGAAGCTGACGGTTCTGATGCCATTGTGAACGGTTGCAGGGTTGGTGACGATGTGAGAGCTGCTGCTTGGGTTAGACTGTGTGTAGACGACTAACAGGACGATCTGGTGGACTTCTTTTTAGATATTATACAATTCACTCGATACATTTTCCAGTAGAAGTCCTGTAGATTGAGACGAATACGGATACGCTCACCGCAAAGATCTACAACCCGAACGCTTGGTATTTACAAAATAACAAAGCGTTTCAGCAATTCGCCGTCATGAAGGGTAACATCTCCATCGACAACGACTCAACTACACAAACGCCAGGGTCTGTACTTTCATATCCCGAACAGGAAGACTTGTTCGTCGGACTGAAGTAAAGATCCATTTGCACGAGAGGTAAGCCATCAGGTTGTTGGGCGGATACCGGCCCGCGCCAAGCTGACATGACACGACATATGCAGGGCAGCATTATTATTGATTCAAAAACGATTGGCAGCGGCTCGCGAACGTGAATCATGGGCTGCAGGCGAGATCTACGAGGATCTACAATCGAGGGCAAGGAGAAGGTCGGAGCTTACGGGGGTCGGCAGAAGGTAGGCCGGCAGTCGCAACCCCACTTCCCGCACCCGGCAGATCGGCTGGTAAAGTTTGCGTCGCTACCACGACAATTCCCGGCTTTGTGGCACAATTAGCATGAGTTGAAGCGCTGCTTCTTCCTTTGAGACCTGCGTCTTACTACTTATGGAGTGGTCTAGATGCAATAGAACTTTTTCGAACACACAATTCTTGGGTAACAATGCCTTCCAATGCGACCGGACGTTGACACCCGTCCCACCGGAGCCGATGCGCCGCGATTGGCCCACCTTTCCGGCCGACGGGCCGGCTCTAGCGGAGGAGAGACAGAGTGTATCAAGTCAGGTCATTCCTGGTTCAACTGAATTGAAGATAGGTATGCGTGCATCAATAGGTTACTGCAGATTGGCCACAATTGAAGGTCTAGATGGATTTTGAAAGCTCGTAGTTGAAGCGGCGGTCCTTCCTAGGCGTCCTGCTGCGCCAAGCCCAAGCTAGTACGTGGGTACTCGTGGGAATGGCTATATATCATCCCCCCCCCCGCGTCTTCACAGTCGTCCGACTGCCAGGGAAAACATCTTCCGGGAATCTTGAACCTTCCACACATGGCACTCTAAATCCGGCAACCCCACCGAGCGTCGCTCGGGTTATATTGCCTTTTGGGGTGTTGATCATATGCTCAAGTAGCAGATCATTGAAGCTGATGACTTTAATATAGAATGTTGTGAGACGGCAACCTTTTGCTTCCGCAATGAAGGAATTCTTTGCCCGTCGATATAAAACCACGTGGCGTGCGGTGTTGATAGGAGCGTTTTCCTTAATCCCCCCCTCGAGCTACAGTATCCCTCGACTACTATTGAAATATACTCCAAGAGTGCGTACTTCTTCGAAGGGTACCAGTAAAACATGTTTTGATCTGTTTCTATTTCCCTTGTTTTCGCCTTTCAAAGGGGTAGAGTTGGAGAACAACTGGAGATGCTTATAGATACGCCGCCTAGCTGTCGAATGGGATAGGGAAATAGTCTCGATTCTCCTATTGTCCGCTCTCTGAATCAAGGCTGAAATAGGTGGTAAAAAGCTATAGAAGAATAACGCCATTCGACCAGGTATTGATGCGAATACGTTTGCTACTGAATCATAGGGAGGTGGGAGTGGCTCCTCTTGGGTACATGTAGAATCGTTTGGTCTGTACGGGACGGGAAGATCCCTTGAAGAGATATCGAAGCTCAGCTAGAGATCTCTGAAGACATTACACAAGCAACTTATGTATATCTAGACCATTAGTTGTCGATGGCAGTGTAACTAAAGTGCTACAACTTTTCCCGTTCGTGCAGGGCGCAGGGATGGGAAAGGCAGCCAGGAAAAGCAGATCTTGGATGCTTAGAACATCAAGCAAGATGCTCTTCTCTTGCCTTGGCATGCAAATGACAACTCTCAGTGCAGTGTATCAAGTGAGCAATGTTCACATACACTGTTGAGCAAGGTATACCCATGTAACCCTGTCAACGGACCGTTACTATGATATCGAATTTTGGACAATCGTCGACGCAAGCTGCATGTTACCTTGGCCGGCCACAAAAAAACATACAACACCAGGTATTCGCTGATCGTCACCGACTCAACTACTGATCTGGCCCTCACCAGCTTGTCTATGGGAGAGCGGACGGGATCCCGAATTTTCTGATGGGTGTGGTCGTATGTGCTTGTAGACCAGAGGAATTTTCCCTATATCGGAAAGAAGGGCATTGCTTCACTGGCTCACCCTGACGTGGGGGGTTCATCCAGATCTAGAAGCCATCAGGGGCCTGGCGGGGATTTGAGCCACCCACCTACTCCACGCATCAACTTTTACTGAATGGAATGCTCCGCATACAGCCAGTATCCCCTAGACCTTTCCAATGAAACATCCTCAAAGCCAAAGTACCTCGCTATTCGGAGAGAGGTTTGACTTCCTAGTGGCTGCTGAAAACCCCGTGATCATTGCAACTATCGTATCATGAGGCGGGAGCATCATCACAACCCAACGAGAAAACTCAGTTGAGGCTACCTTAGATGATTCAAGAAACCCGAGGAGAACCACGTGAAGGAGTGTGAAAGCAAGTACTCTCGTTGGCAAAGTTGGGCGCGTACAGGCCCATTTCCCAGTCCATAACAGTGAGTTTGGTTTTTGATTCTTGACTCTCTCGATAATGAAGTAGTCATATCCGCGATACAGGTTGCGCTAGGTAACATCGGTAATTTTTTCATTGTCCGGTCATGGTGATGAGCGATTCAGACAATGTGACAGCAAGACTTCTGACTCTAACGCGTGCTCTTGATCATCGTCCGCAGCTACCTCCAGTGAATTATCCTATGCACGAATCTTCTTCGACTCTACCGAACACACTACAGATCCAAACCCATGTAACCTGCCTCAACCCCGTTCCCGCCATCAGCACAGCAGGCGCCTTCCTAGGTCGGTTGGTCAGGTCAAACTGGCTGGGTGGTGGAATGGTCTACGGTCAATAATCAAAGTACGCCAAACTGCCCTCTCGACGACAGGCTCCGAGTTCGAGGTACATTTCCCA
>JFFI01000936.1:0-16290 GCA_001563125.1 Colletotrichum salicis | reverse complement strand
GGTCCCCTCCCCCCATCACCCCCGTGCCCCCTCTGTCGTCATCGCATCCCTCGCCGCAATCTCCTTCCACCGATTCCCAACAACCGCCTCTTGCCGACTTGCGTCGACCGCTTCACGAAGCTGCCATCCGCTCCTCTTTCTGCATCGATTGAGACCTTCACCGACACTGCGCGCCCTATCTTGATCGGTCAGGCGCAAAACCCCACCAGGAGCGGGGGGCCGAAGCCAAGTCATGAAGTCAGCGAGGCGCATACGCCGCAACTCGTCCTTCTCCCGTTGAATTCACCCCGTCGCTCTTCCGAAATCAATTTGCGCCTCCATTCGCCAACTTGTCCAAATCTCACATTCACAATACACTTGGAACGCAGTTTTGGTCTCATCTCCTGACACACGTGCTAATCAATCCTGACGCTCTAGATACCAACCGCCACAATGGGTCAGGATGATGCTGTGTACTTGGCCAAGCTTGCTGAGCAGGCTGAGCGCTACGAGGGTATGCGGCCATTGCCCATCGAAAACGATGGATTATACTGATGATTGGGCTTCCAGAGATGGTCGAGAACATGAAGATCGTCGCCTCTGAGGACCGTGACCTCACCGTCGAGGAGCGCAACCTCCTGTCTGTTGCCTACAAGAACGTCATCGGTGCCCGCCGTGCCTCGTGGAGAATCGTCACCTCCATCGAGCAGAAGGAGGAGTCCAAGGGCAACTCTTCCCAGGTTGGCCTTATCAAGGAGTACCGCCAGAAGATCGAGGCCGAGCTTGCCAAGATCTGCGACGACATTCTCGATGTCCTCGATGCCCACCTCATCCCTTCTGCCAAGTCTGGCGAGTCCAAGGTCTTCTACCACAAGATGTAAGGATTCGCGTCTCTTGGTACCGAACGCTGTGTTGACAATTCCTATAGGAAGGGTGACTACCACCGCTACCTTGCCGAGTTCGCCGTTGGCGATCGCCGCAAGGACTCTGCCGACAAGTCCCTCGAGGCTTACAAGGCTGCCACCGAGGTTGCCCAGACCGAGCTTCCCCCCACCCACCCCATCCGCCTCGGCCTCGCCCTCAACTTCTCCGTCTTCTACTACGAGATCCTCAACGCCCCCGACCAGGCTTGCCACCTTGCCAAGCAGGCTTTCGATGATGCCATTGCCGGTGTGTACCGTCCCACTCGAAGCAAGTGCAACTCACTGACAACTCCTCTACAGAGCTTGACACCCTTAGCGAGGAGTCTTACAAGGATTCTACCCTCATCATGCAGCTTCTCCGTGACAACCTGGTAAGATGACCCGGCCAGCGATACAAAAAACTTTACACTGACAACGAAATACAGACCCTCTGGACCTCTTCTGAGGCTGAGCCCGCGGCGTCAGGCACTGCCGAGGCCCCCGCCGCCGCCGCCAAGGAGGAGGGTGCCTCCGTTGAGGCGCCGGCCGCTGCTGCTTCTGAGGAGCCCAAGGCTGAGTAAGGTGTGATTGGTCTCGTAGCATTCTGCAACCTGCGTTCATCGCCGGATTTGGGTGGACTGGTGTCTACGGAGTGTGGACTGGAGATTTCGTTTTTGCGAATCGGCATCGTTTAGGCAATACACACAAGAATTGTGAAGGGGTTGATTTTTCCTAGCACGGGGCTGGCTGGGGGCTAAAGAAGAGCATTTTGGAGGTTGATTCCACGTTTGCTTTTTTAGACTCTAATGCAAGGCCGTCTGGACAACAACAAAAAAAGACTAAAATTGCTTTCAAAGAAGCACATCCGGCAAACCAGTTTTGAAAATCGTGTGACAATTGTTTGGTACTGCCACTATCTTTGACCTGGTGATGGTGGAAGTTTGTTGAAAAGTGTTCCGTAATATTGGATACTTCTCACTTAGGTTGACAGTGGTGAACTGGGGTAACTCAACAGCCTCGAAGTAAAGTGATATGTAGAAGGGCAAACTTGAGAAGTCAATTCTAGCATAGATGGCCACGGCCCGCTCATATAGGTTGAGGAGTATGTAAGAGACTACTAAAAGACCAATATGTAAGCCAGACTCATGGGATTGGCTGGAGAGATCATTGCCAATGACATAGATACTGGACAGTGGAGGGTGGTGATCTGTTAGAGAGAGTCTTCTAAATACCCGAGATGTGAAGGAGAAAGACACTGGCCACGGAGTTGAGGTTGGCCGAGAGGAAGGTCCTCGTCGTGGCCCGGTGAGAGTTGTGTGATATGAAGGCGCGTTACTTAATTGTAAGGCTCACATGAGGGATCGATTCGATCGACACTTTACTCATTTGGAACTACGAGTGAACGAGACAATAGCATTGACACATGATCAACCCAACGAATGGGGACTCGTGGCCTCTTTCAAATTTGTTTTTGTGTTTCATTTTGATCTTCGTCTGAAAACTTCTTCCCACATTATCAATCATCCGAGACCACAGCAAAATGAACCTTCATCCAAAGACTACAATCCTGACAGCCGACGAGCAGCTCACCGTTCTCGCCCGCCTCCTCCAGATCCGCTTCCGTGAAGAGGAAACCGCGCGGGTTGCCGCACCGGCAGCTGCGGTACCAACAGCACTCAGCAGCCTCGGGGTCTTCTGACAAAGGCTCTTCGACTTCCAGGTCGTCGAGGTCGACGACTTCGATGCCCGTCTGAAAGGACTTTTCTTCGTCACCGTCGCCGCGCTGGAGGCCTTGGTTGTTTGGTGCCAGGTCCAGGGCGCGGTCGTATTCTGCCCTCTGCTTTGGGTCCGAGAGGACTTTGTAGGCTGATGAGATTTGGTCGATTGAAAAGGTAGCGGCAGTAGAAGGAGAAGAGTGAGATGGTGCTCGGGCGCTGGTGGTGGCAGGATTGCTCTTGAGCTGTGGGTATTTGTCCGGGTGGTTTTGGAGGAGAGCGCGATGGTAGGCCCGTTTAATGATTTGCTGCGGCCCTGCCGTGGTTGACTGTTCCTGGACGAGTTTGCGACTTATACCCAGGATCGTGTAGTGGGTGTGCCCTTGTCCCGGAGCCGTGGATGAAGAAGTCATTTTGGGCCAGAGGGGGAGTTTTGTGGCAGAGCGACGGCGGCGGCGGCGGACAGGGCCGCTTTGGATTGCGGGCTGTCGTTTTGGGATTGTAAGTGAAAATTTCCCTGGCGAATTGGAGTTTTTGGGAAGCTTGTTTCTGCGGGGATCACGTGAGTGGTTTGTGGTTGAGGGATTGACTGGAAATTGAACTTCCGAGATCGCCTTCCAAGACGTGACCAGTAAAGAGTCTTTCCATGTCGAGTTGTCCTAGAAATTCTTGTCAATATGCACCAACAATTGAGAATGTGGTGAAGGAGTTATCATGTCGCTCTCGTCCCCCAGACTTGGGGAAATCCCCAACACATCACCAAGGGGGGTATTCAAACGGCGGGAGTTGGTCGAGTTCGTTTCTTATACATGATAATACATGGTATATGTACATCGTCTATGGTATTGACGCAGCGCAAAGTAATAGTCCGAATAGAGCGCTTATTTGGGGAATCTTGTCCAGTTCTTCTTTCCAACCTAGTGCAACTTTGTTAGTATACCACATCTAGAAACACCTGATGTTGTACGCTTACCTTCTTCCACTCCTTGATGAGCTTCGGCATCGCCAACACGGCTGCTCTCCTCTTCTCCATTCTGCAAGCGCAAAGTTAACATTTCTTTCTTTCTGATCTGACCAAAAGTCCAAGAGCCCGAAAAGGTTTCCTCGACTGCGAAATGTAGGGGTAAGGGACCATACCTGGGCTGCACCATCCTCTCGTGAATCTTTCCCTTGACCTTTTGTCCGACACCGGTACCCTTGACTCTCAATCCGTGCTCGACGCGGTGCGCGATTCTATACTCGGTGCCCTTGACCGTCGGGGGCAGCAGCTCCTCGACGCCGTGCTGGCGCGCGAGCTTGACGATCTCGGCCTGGCGGCGCATGGAGTAGACGGGGTCGTGCCACTTGCCAGTGGCGGCGTGCTTCTGCGACTTGAAGGGGTTCGGGGTGATCTCCTGGAAGCCCGTCTTGGGCGTCGTCGCCGCCGTGTTGTGAGGCAGGATGGCGGCGGGCGGCCAGCGGGCGAAGAAGCGTTGGAGTTGTGCCGGCAGCGTCTTTGCCAGCTGGATGTATTGCTCAGCGGCGGCCATTGTGGGTGGTTCGTTCGTTCAGTACACTACGTTTGTTATGTCCTCCGATGCAAGCGCTGTGGCAATGCCAGGTCGTTGTCGTGAACGGGAGTGGAGGGTTTCGTCGGGCGATTTCTCTTCGTCGGTTTCGTTCGGGGATGCTCTCAATCGATACGCTGGACAAATTTGGGAGCGACCAGCCTTATCCACCCCTGTAGGTGCATACGACTGACAGGGGTGGGAGCTCAGAGCTTTGGAAAGAATTGCCGGAAAGTCTGCCATCTGATTGGGTGTGTGGCGCCCTCTTACTTGTGGCGCAAATCGCAGCCTTCTCTTGAGGTATCTGAAATAAATCGTCCATCTTCAACTTCTGGAATACACAGTCACCAGACGCCACACAAACTCTCCTCAGGCACTCGAAGGTCTTGTGAAGTACTGCTCGACGCCTCCTTACTCGTTCCACCCACAGCGTATACTGAAACCGTGGGCCCCGCTGCGTCGGAATTTCATCAGTTTCGGCATCTACTTGACACGCACCGCCATACGATTACTAGGCTGGTGATCAAAACGAAGATTTCCGCCGCCAGCAACTCTCCCTCGTCTGTTCGTCGCAACATCATACACAACTCAAATATGAGCACCAATCAAGCGAAGAAGGTCCCTCTGGACCTCGAAGAGATTCTCAAGAAGAAGAAGGCCGCAGACGCCGCATCGTCGAAGCTACGGTTCATTCCAAAGAAGGAACGAGAGCGCCAGGCAGCAGAGAAGGCCAGGCAGGAAGAAGAAGAGCGCAAGCGCAAGGCTGAGGAGGATGCGAAAAAGAAGGCAGATCTCGAAAGGAAATGGGCATCCGAGGCGAACGGCGCGGGCGATAACAGATCGCAGAATGGATATGGGAGCAGAGTGCCTACCGGACCAAAGGCCATGAATGGCACGGAGAACGGCAGGGATGGTCGAGGCGCCGGAGGCCGGGGGCGGGAAAAGCCAGAACGAAAGACGACAACGAAGGACGGCAAGGAGAAGAAGACGGCGGGAGCTATCGAGGCCGACCTGCTGCGCAACCGGTACCTCGGCCCTGAGGTGAACAAACAGTCAAATTTCTCGGTCAAGAAGAAGCGCAAGAGGGCAACCGAGTTCAAGTTCGAATGGGACGCGGAAGAAGACACCACACTCGAAAACGACCCGATGTACGAGTCCAACTCGACAACCCTGAAATCCTACACATTCGGCAGTCTGTCTGGCGAGTACACTGAAGAAGCCGAAGAGATTGCGAGAAGAAGGGCAAGGATGATTGAGGAGAGAGACCGCGAGTTCGGAAAGCAACGGGCAAAGGAATTCATGGAGGACTTCTACAAAGCACGAGAGAAGGCAAAGGAGCGCGCAGACCGGTCAGGCCTGGGCAAGCACTGGTCGAAAAAGACACTCGAGGACATGCGAGAGCGCGACTGGAGAATTTTCAAGGAAGACTTTGGCATTGCGACAAAGGGTGGCCTCATCCCCAACCCGATGCGCAGCTGGAAAGAGTCAGGGTTACCACGAAGGCTACTGGAGATCGTCGACAGGGTCGGTTACAAGGACCCTTCGCCCATTCAGAGAGCAGCCATTCCTATCGCGATGCAGGCTCGAGATCTCATCGGTGTTGCTGTCACTGGTTCGGGTAAAACTGCAGCGTTTCTTCTGCCGTTGCTGGTCTACATTTCGGATCTGCCGCCCTTGACTGAAATCAACAAAAACGACGGAGCGTACGCCCTTATTCTGGCGCCTACGCGTGAATTGGTCCAGCAAATTGAGACGGAAGCGCACAAATTCGCCGACCCGCTTGGCTTCAACGTAGTCAGCATCGTGGGTGGTCACTCGATGGAGGAACAGGTGCATGCATTGGGCAAAGGTGCCGAGATTATCGTCGCAACCCCCGGTCGTCTGGTTGATTGCATCGAAAGACGCGTCCTTGTCCTGTCTCAATGCTGCTACGTTATCATGGATGAAGCAGATCGGATGATCGATCTCGGTTTCGAGGAGTCGGTGAACAAGATTCTCGATGCCCTTCCGGTGACCAACGAGAAGCCCGACACGGATGATGCGGAAAATGCGACCTTGATGAAGAGTTATCTCGGCGCCAGGGATAGGTACAGACAGACGATGATGTACACGGCCACGATGCCGCCGACTGTCGAGAAAATTGCGAGAAAGTACCTTCGGCGCCCGGCCATCGTCACGATCGGTAATGCTGGCGAGGCTGTCGACACGGTTGAGCAAAGGGTCGAGATGGTGTCCGGCGAGGACAAGAAAAAGAAGCGACTGCAGGAGATCCTTGCCGCTGGAGAATTTGCCCCGCCTATCATCGTATTCGTCAACATCAAGCGCAATTGCGACGCTGTCGCGCGAGACGTCAAGCAAATGGGTTACTCTGCAGTTACGCTACACGGAAGCAAGACGCAGGAGCAGAGAGAGGCGGCGCTGGCGTCGGTTCGCAACGGGCAGACGCAGGTTCTCGTGGCGACGGACCTGGCAGGAAGAGGTATCGACGTGCCAGACGTCAGTCTCGTCATCAACTTCAACATGGCGACCAGCATCGAGAGCTACACGCATCGTATCGGTCGTACGGGTCGCGCGGGCAAGAGCGGTGTTGCCATCACGTTCTTGGGCAACGAGGATGCGGACCTCTTCTACGACCTGAAGCAGATGCTCTCCAAGAGCTCCATCTCGCGTGTGCCCGAGGAGCTTCGGCGGCACGAGGCCGCGCAGCAGAAACCCACACGAGGGCACAAGAGGGCCGGTGGAGAGGAGCTGCAGTCGTCAGGCAAGGGGGGTCAGTGGGGCGCCTAATGTAGGCTAATGGGTGACGGTAGCATGGCGAGTGGATGAGAAAAAGAGACTGAATCGATGAAAGTGGGCTAGGTCCGGCCTCATAGATTATCGTGATAATCTGATCTGATAAAAATTTTATGTCCGAGCCATTCTCGTCAGCGCCTCGGTTCTCTTAGCGTCTCTACTTTTGTGCCGTTTGTGCTGTCACCCTCCACACCATCCCATGTTGGTTGTTTTTGACAAAAATTGTGTCTGATCATTGTGGGTGTTCATGTACGCAACCCAAGACCTTAATTGATCCCCAAAATTATTGTTTGTTGTTGGATATATGTTCCAACAGATTGGCCACTTCAAGTACCTTTCTTGTCCGTGGTACCTAGTAATGTGATGAATGCATCTTGGTTCCTGCCCAGATGGCGGGGCATGTTGCTGTGACTTGACACCGACAGCGGGGAAAGATTCAACACCCGCCCTCATCGGTTCGGGGTTTCCAAGAACTCACCCGACTGCCTAGCTCCCGCCGACCAAGACTGGCAGGGCACTTCAGAGTTAACCCCACCATAAAGAGCACTTTTACGCAATGTTCCCCCCTCGGTCCCCGGGATGTTCTAGGCTTGGAAAGTGCGCGTAGTGTCTGTCCCGCTGCGAGACGAGACGTAGAAAGCAGTGCCCAATGAAATGGACCAGGCAAGTTAGGTAGGTATTCACAAGCGGGAAAGAGAACAGGAGAATTTTCTGCTACCCGACCTAAGGTGCCTTGGCTCTAGGTAAGGAAGGTACATCTAAGTTACCTCAGTCATGGAAGATGGGAATGTACCTACTTCCATGCTGACCTTGCCTTGCTGGTGCCGCCCAAAACTCCACCAGCAACTTGCAATTCCGCGCTTCAATCCTCCTGCGCGCCCGCCCTTCACCGTTTCTTTCACATGGTTCTAGTATAAACCCCATGCCATGCGCCTCTTCAAGTCGTGAGCTGGCCGTTTTGACAACCATCTTGTTAAATCCCTCCCTCTTGCTCCTCTTCTGAACCTCTTGGCTGCCGCCCTTCCTCCCTCTCTCTTTCTCTCTAGCGCGCGACCTTTTCAACGTTGCGAGAATTATTTGACCCAACGGGATCGACACTGACACAAACAAGCCCTTCGAATTGGTTGCAAGCTTGGTGCAGAGAATCCCCAACTTGGAAACTGACCTAAACCCTCCCCGGTATCGGTGGGTATTTTTTTTGATCGAATACCACCCACCCCCGAAAAGAAAAAAAAGTTCTTGGGTTTTGCGCGCTTGCTGGGTGACACACTCGTGGACACTGCCCGGCTACATTCGCTTTTGCCCCGCGGTACCCGTCTGTACTCCGTCTTCCTGTATGGTCATCCCACCTCCCTGATTCAACTCAGTCCGAGGGGGAGCAGTGAGGACAGTGCTGAATAGCCTTCTATTCAACCAGACGTCCTACACTTGCTCTTTTTTTTTTTTTTTTTTGAGCAAACTTGCTTCTACTTTTGTTCTTCGGTGTACTTGGTGGTTTCGAAGTTTCACGGCCGCAATCCAAAAAGCTGTTCAGCTGCGCGGTATCCTGGCTGGTACTTTTCGACGAGCGACCAACTCGCGCAAACACAATAACCCCCTCCCCTCGTCACACCGACCTTTGAGGGATAAACCGAGGGTGCTCGACCCTTCGTCCGACCTTACGCATACCTTTGACGACCTCCAAATAGCTCAGGCAGCTATTAGCTAGCCATCGCAACCCGCAATTGCCATCACAATGGACTCGGCAGCAGTAGCGATGGAGATTCCCCACCATGACGCACCCGTGTTGCTGAAGAAGAGCCGTACCGCGGCTCTGGAGGCCATGGAGGACATAATCTACGGATCAGTAAGTCGCCCGCTCGCCAATGAAGCTTTGAGCGAATTTCGCTGACGAGCCATTATCCATCAGGTCGCCGGCGTTGTCGGAAAATACATCGAGTACCCCTTCGACACGGTCAAGGTCCGCCTCCAATCCCAACCCGACAACCAGCCCCTCCGCTACAAGGGCCCGGTCGACTGTTTCCGCCAGTCTTTCCAGGCTGAGGGCCTCCGCGGCCTATACCGCGGTATCAGCGCACCGCTCGTCGGAGCTGCGCTCGAGAACAGCAGTCTGTTCTTCTTTGAACGGATCGGTCGTGCCGCCGTATACCAGTCGGGCTGGACGCCCCAAGGCCAGGAGCTGTCACTCTCAGCCCTGTGGTTCACTGGCGCCTTCTCCGGCTTCTTCACGTCATATGTCCTGACGCCCGTCGAACTCGTCAAGTGCAAGATCCAGGCCCCCACCGGCGCCGACGGCTCGGGGGCGCCACAGCAGCTGCGCCCGTTGTCTGTTGTCCGCGAAATCTACCGCCACCAAGGCATCAGAGGCTTCTGGCATGGACAGATGGGCACCCTGATCCGCGAGTCCGGTGGTTGCGCCGCGTGGTTTGGCAGCAAGGAGACGGTGACGAAGATGTTCAACGTGCTCAACGCCAAGTCGGCCAAGACGCAAGGTGAGAGGGACGCGCTGGCGGGGAAGCCGCTACCACTATGGCAGCAGGCGCTGGCGGGCGCCTCGGGCGGTGTGTCGTACAACTTCCTCTTCTTCCCGGCCGACACGATCAAGTCGCGCATGCAGACGGCAGCTATCGGCGACGCGGCGCAGAACCGGTCATTCTGGCAGGAGTGCGCCGTCGTCTGGCGGCAACACGGGCTCAGGGGGCTGTACCGGGGCTGCGGTATTACGTGCCTTCGCTCAGCGCCCAGCTCTGCCTTCATTTTCATTGTTTTTGACGGCCTCAAGCGACATTTCCCCTTCCAATAGAGTTCCTTTCCCTTTACACGTGTCGAAACCCTTTGAGATATCCTAGACTTGGGTAGTTGTGGCTGCTGTTGTGGTTGGAAGACGGGGAGGTGGCTTTATACAATTTGGCATTTAGAAGGCGTAAACGGGGATGCAATTTCGGAAACAAGTATATATATTTATACATGTGCATACACTTTGGGCTGGATCGGCCCGGCTAGAAGGATGTGGATTTTACCAAAAGTTGAAATAGACATGAGCGTAGATTATGGAGTCTTTTATACACAACTTGAATCAAAGGCTACACAGTTTGACATATTGATGTATTGCCTTTCCACTGCCAAACCGGCCTTTGTTTGTGAAGAAATCTGCCTTACTGGCAGACTGTTCCTGGGATGATAAGCTTACCGCGCAAGTCTGAGAGGTGTTGGCTGTGATGGTCAAAGGGCAGGATAGGGTGCTGAGGGACATTGGATCTCTCAACGTCGTCCATCTCTCTGTGTGGTCCCGCCTTCTGCTTCGTGATGATAAAAGCCTTGGTAGTTCGTCTTTGCTCGTTCTAGGTGCCTTGTCCTTCAGTACCAATCTGATACAGTCTTCACGCTCGACGGTTCTCAAATCACATAACGAAAGTTTGTTTGCTTAAGCCTGGATATCGAATTTTCTTCCCAATAAACGCTCAACGTAAGGAGCAGGCCAGCCAATACCAACTAGAACGCCATAGCACGCAGGTACGCCCACCAAGTCTACTCTTCCTCCTCCTCTCCCTTCTCTACGCCATTGCACGTGTCACAAACACCCGCACGACAGCGGTAACAGTTGCAACACTACTGCTTCTTTCCAGCCTTGGCGGCCTGTTCGGCCTCGAACCGCTCCTCGGCACCCTTGAGGTCCCAGTCGTTGAGGTAACCCGCTCCGGCGCAGAGGTAGGTCGCAAAGGAGAGCCAGCCGAGGTAAGGGACGAGGCAGATGCCGGCGACGGCATCGACGGAGCCCCAGAGGTAGGTAAGGTAGGAGTTTATGCCGAGGAGGGCGACGATGTCGACGGTGGCGGCGATGGGGCGCTTCATAAGGAAGAAGAGGGGCATCCAGATGAGGTTGAGGCCGAGTTGGATTGTGTAGAGGGTCGCGCCGTGCTTTGTGTCGGCGATTTGGGAGAGGGTGGAGGTTGGGGAGAGGCCTGTTTGGAGGGCGCGGTAGGCGGAGTAGCCCATTAATCTGGACGGTTGTCATTATTTAGACACAGATGAGGGAGGAAGTTGGTGGGCTTACCCGTAAAGGAGAGTCCATGCCGGGCCAAAGACCCATGCGGGCGGCCGGCCAGGAGGGTTCTTGATGGCGGCGTAGGTCTTCTTAGTGTCCCTGGCTATATGAGCTTTGTTAGTATCGGTATTCAACAGGGTTGCGAGGTGTATAGAGGGGGAATGTACGTCGCGAAGAGTAACCCACGGCCGTCCCGAGAGCTATCGGGAGCAGGATCGAGGCGGCGGCATTCTCGAAGACCTGGTGGGGTAAGGTCAGGGCCGGGATGAAGGTTGTCATTGTCGCCGATTTCAGTTATGAAATCTGTTGAAATTGACTAGAAATGTAAGAAACGTGTCAGCTGCGCGAATGCGATAATGGCGTGTGGTGTGTTTATAAGTAAATTGCAACGGTTCGTCTGGAACATGCGATGCGGATGGTGAGAGGCAACCTCGGGGCGGGTCCCAGTCCGACATGCGAGGAAGCTATCCTCTTCCAGGAGAGCTATGACGCAATGTGTATACAGTCTCCTGTCAGGAACCACCTCAATCTGGCGATTTTTTACTTCCCTAATTGTCGAATTCGTTATGTTGGCAAGAGGGACTCAATCTTACGATCGAAAGGTGCATGCGGTGCTTGTCAATTCTCGACAGACGATTGGGTCTACGGATTGACGGTAACGTTGTCAAGTTGTCTGTCGCCCATTTTATCTGAGCTGATTTGGCAGTTTGGGCAGATGGGGACCCCCGTTCCTCAGATGGGCATGCTTCTGCCGCTACAGGGGTGAAGCTCTGGAGATCGCTGGGGATCGGCCGCCGTTGTTCTGTAGCTCTCCAGCAATTGAATTCCACTGGACATTGACCCGCCTGTCACGGCTGGGGGCAGCTGCGACGGGGTTGGCAGCACTTGAGGAAGGCATTGACAACTACTGCGCTTGCCAGGTACCCGGGACGCATTGTTTAGAGAAGGCATCATTGGAAAGACTCCTTTGGAGCTCAATTCCCTGGTATATCCATTGCAAGTGATTTACTTCACAGGTTCACAGCAAAGGTCCAGGTCAATCAACGGCTTGTATCCGGCAAGTACATAGGTATGCGAAAAGAGACGTATGCAGTTAAGAGTGCCGAAGCTGCCGAGGATCCTCCGAAGAAACACTAAACCCGTTTCGTTCACAGTGGACCTCTCCAGCCGACCCTTTGTTCGTGTCTTGCTCCCATCATCTCGTCGCCCTTTGAGTACGGAGTCTGGTCAGCCTTCACATCCTCCATCTCTCTTTCGTGCATCCCAAAACCCTCTACCGTTTGGATCACGACAACATCACGCGTCTTATCGTCGAGGCATACGCCCTCGCCATCGGAATAGTTCGTTCTTCCCTTTCTTTCTGCATTATCTTTACTCATCCGCAACCTATTGTCCATCCATCACCTCAATACGATCCCCATTATTCCTGTCTTCCCTCTCCCAGACCATCCATTCTTACTCCCGCCCAACTCCTTGTTCAACCTTCCTAGTTTGTCAATCATTCTCAGCAGGCCTCATTTGGCATTCCATCTTTTTTCTTCTTCCGTTTGTACCGTCGTCGTTAGAGTGACGAGTCGGTTTTCAAATCATCTTTGCCCTCTGGCAGCTGCACCACTTTTTACTGCTACTTCCCTCCCGAATTCTCAATTCTTTCTCTTCTTCCGTTTCCCTCAGAAGCCGTCCCGTATTTCGCCTGCAGAATGATTTTTCTAACCGCAATCATGTTGCCAATCAACAGGCTTCCTCCTTCCTTCGATCGAGCAAGCGAAACGAAATCATATGAGCAGCAAGCACGCAGCTACCCGACGCCGACGCGATACTTAATCAGCCTCAAGAGGTCAATTGAACTCAACAAAGACGCCGTTTACCTTCCCACCCACTAGACTTGGCGCGACACATCCACGATGGACTCCTACTCTTCTCACCGAGACTCATCCGCGCGCTCGCCGGGCGACAGGACGTGGAGCAGTCGCGACGACACACGAGTAAAGGAGGAGCGAGCTGACACATTCTACCGTGGTAGATCGCCCGGTGCGTAGGATCTCTGATCATCCCATTCAATAGCTTCAGTCGTTCCGTGACGAGGCTTCTGCCAGGATACTGAGTCTCGCAATTGCAAGAGTTCACTGGTTAATTACTTACAAATCTTTCAGGCCATGAGCGTCAACACCGTGACAGACGTCGTTCACGATCCCCGGCTGCTATCGACCGTTACGAGCCAAGGGGCCGTGGTCGCGATGACTACGCCGGTGGCAGAGATCGCGATGATCGCCGGGAGAGGAGAATTCAGTCACCGCCAGCCAACATTGATCGCTACGTCCCTGGACAGGACAGCAGCGCCTCTGCGCCGATGACCGTCAACCCCCTCGCCGATCCCGTCAAGCTTCCATACCAAGTCGGCTTCTCATACTTTGGTGAATGGTGGAGGATGAACGAAAAGATCAAGGAGGAGAAGGAACGTCAACGCACTGGTCGTCGCCGTGAACCCGAACGCGCCCGAGGCACACGCGAAGCACAAGAAGAGCGTGAAAAGGAAAAAGCCAAGATTCAGGTCGCGTATGACGCCTACAAGGAAGAACTTCAAGCCAAGATGGCTCGCACCTTTGTTGGCGAGCACAAGAAGGAGCAGTGGTTTCGCGAACGCTATGTCCCTGAGATTCGTGACGGCTTCAGAGGCCAGCTTAATGAGTTCCGCCGCGGCGCCTACAGCCAATGGGAGCAAGATCTTGAGTCCGGAACCTTTGACGAGTTTTCGCTGGAGGGAATCCCCAAGAGCGAGACTAATGGCCTTGGAGGTCTCGTAGAGAAGGAGGAAGGTGAAGCAACCGCCGCCAACGAGATCCTTGGCGTTGGAGACCTTGTGCCAGCCAATGGTGGTGATATCAGAGACGAGAACCTGTATCAGCCCACCCTTCTCATCAAGACCATTGCGCCCCATGTCAGCAGACAAAACCTCGAGACCTTCTGCAAGGAGCATCTTGGCGAAGAAGAGGGCGGCTTCAAGTGGCTTTCTCTCTCAGATCCCAACCCCAGCAAGCGGTATCATCGCATTGGTTGGGTTATGCTTCACCCTTCATCAGAAGTTGCCCCTGCGGTCGTTGACCGTGTCGACCCTAAGGATGAGGATGGCGACATGCCCTTGAATTCGCCGGCGGTTGTGTCGACTGCTGAGAAGGCTCTTGATGCTGTCAACGGCAAGACTGTCAAGGACGAAGTTAGAGGCGATTTTGTCTGCCACGTCGGTGTGCACAACCCGCCTAGTCACCCTAGAAAGAAGGCTCTCTGGGATCTCTTCTCTGCACCCGAGCGGGTCGAGAAGGACTTAGGCCTGGTTCAGCGACTTGTCAACAAGTTTGAGGAAGACTTCGGCTCTGACTTCAACGCCGTCTTGAAGATCGAGGAACGTGTCGACGACCTTAAGAACGGCGGCCGCCTTCAGCCCGCAGCCACTGCACCCAAGAAGAAGGCTAAGAAGGAGCGTGACCTCGACGTCGATGACGGCATGGAAGACGGAGAGGATGGTGCTATCGATGATGACGAGGATGAGGGTGCTGTTGAGGAGGACGACGTTGACGACGAAGATCTCCTGGTCAAGAAGAAGCAGCTGGATCTCATGATTGAGTACCTCAGACGCGTCTACAACTTCTGCTTCTTCTGCGTCTTTGAGAGCGATTCGATTCATGAGCTCACTCGCAAGTGCCCCGGTGGTCACCTGCGTCGCCCGAGGACCACTCTCAGCACTTCTGCCAAGGCTGTTGCGCGCGCTAGTGCCAACGGGGAGCCATTCCCTGGCAAGAAGCGCAGCGAGTTTGAGGAAGAAGGCGAAGCGACCGAGGACAAGAAGTTCCGCGGCACTACTGGCAAGGCAGAACAACAACTGCTTCGCGCCTACAACTGGGTCAAGACATTTGAAGACAAGATTTTACAAATCCTTGAGCCTGAAACGGCAGATCTGCGCAAGCTTGGAGGCCGCCCCGTTGAGGATGCCGTCGGTGACGAGCTGCTCAAATACGTAAAGCAGGAGGACGAACACAAATGGAGATGCAAGGTTCCCGATTGTGCCAAGCTGTTCAAGGAAGAGCACTTTTGGCGCAAACACGTCGAGAAGCGCCACAACGAATGGCTCGAGACCATTGAGCAAGAGGCAAGCCACCTTTCCCAGCTACTTTGTGCCAGCTGCTAACCAACTACAGTTCCATCTCATCAATGCCTATGTCATGGACCCATCCCACATTGCTCCATCAAGGACAGATGCTAACTCCAACGGTCACTTCCCTCCTGCTAATGGCTCGTCTGCAACTGGAACCCCCCGTGGGTTCAATCTGCAGAACTTCACCATGAATGGCATGATGCCCATCCCTGGATTCCCCATGCCACCTGGCGGCTTCCCGCCATTCGTCGGTGGTGGACATCCCGCTATGCAGTCCGGCTGGAATGCCGGCGGCGATGACCGCGGAGGCCCCGGTCCTATTCGCCGAGGAGGCATGAGTGGAAGCCGTGGCAACTACCGAAGCGGTCCCTATGACCGACGCCCGAATCCCCGCTGGGACGGTGGTATGAGGGGAGGAGGCCGCAGTGGCGCCGGCAAGTGGGGAGACGGTGCCGCTGGTGGAGGAGCGGCTGTCGGCCCACGAGAGGCCACTCAGGGACGTAGCCTCAAGAGCTACGAGGATCTCGATCATGTCGCTGGCGGCGGCGGCGGAGAGCTGAATTATTAGGACAAGAACTACTCCCATCGCTTGGAACGTCGCAAAGGAGAGGTCAAGGAGAATTCGAATCAGTAGTTGCTAAGTCTATCGAGCAGCCCTCGACTCGAGCGACTAGTCATGGCGCCGAGAATCGCGCTCGCCTCGAGGGCATATTTTCTGCAACACAGGCGTTGCATAATCATCGGGCACACTGAGTTGTACTTTGTAAAATAACAAAACTTCCGGAGCTAGGTTGGGATTGCGAATTAAAAGGGTTTTCAATTATTTGCGTTTTAGCTGTAGATGATCTGCTCTACTGGATCGGCTACCACTTCCCGTTGGATTTGTCCGCCTTGATTAAGTGTGTTGGTGAGGAAGATCAAGTCAGTAACCTGCTATCCAGTGGGAAGTATTTGGACCGGGATCATCAGATAAAGTCATGTCAGTAACATACTATGTTGAGCAGCTTTGATTCCATGTTTTCTCACGTCCTTGGCTGAAAATGGATACTTTCACCTGTGTCAACAAACGGAAGTCTAATAAAGAGTCCCAAAATCACTTTCTGACGAAGCCAAGGCCCGCCCTTTATCTCTTTCATACTGTTGCTGACCAGATTATTAC
>JFFI01000933.1:0-19316 GCA_001563125.1 Colletotrichum salicis | reverse complement strand
CCGAGATCGACAGGAATCTATAGTAAGGTAACTTGGGCTGGCAGCTTTTGTTTTGTTTAGGGCCTTCCTTTTTTTTTTTTTTTTTTTGCTGTTACACATGATACCGAAGTCATTTCATTTGGCGTGTTTGGGGTAGTGTACGTATTGTAACGATACCGTGTATAGGAACGGTGGCTATTCAAGTCCGAAAAGTTTACAGTATATTTTTAAAAGGTTTTTATGAACTGAACTTGTTTGTCTAAAAGAAGGGCCCCTTGTATACTAAGGAAGGAGTTTAGGAGATGAAAGAATAGGGAACCGAAAGGGGGGGTATTAGTATCTCTTTCTCAATCTTGCTCGTTACTTGACATTAGTTAAGATTATCAGTCATTCACGGCCTGCTTATTAATTTTAATGACAGCTATAGACTACGTGGGTAGTTTGCCATAATATTTCTTTCTCATCGATAATGCTCAGGAGTCTGAGATGGTGAAATCCATATACTGTGCCAAACAGCTACTACTTTGAACATCCACTACTAGGTACCTCCCAGCATCCATTACTCTACACATCTACTATACCGAGTAGCCACTACTCCGATTATATTCGTGAACTTTGGCTATAACGACGAGGCTGAGGATCAAGTGGTAGGCAAACCACTCGGTCTTCACTACCGTTAGCACTGCCACATCTATTAGCTCTGGAGAAGGAGGTCACCGTCAGCCCAGCCAGAAACGGTCACTTCGAATCGCTTAGATGACTTCCTCGAGCAGTGCAATTCTCGAGGAAGGATAGGCGAAAGGACTGGCCGGCTGATGAAGCCTTGTTGTTGGTATACACGTCAGCAGGGCAACCGTACGGTTGGAATGAAGTGTCAAGAATGGTCTACTATTGCTGCGTATGGCGGTGGAAGGAGGAGGTTGTGGGCAGAGCCCACGATTCCTCAGAAGTGGTATGTAAGTGAGAGGGCCGTTTGTAAGTGCCCATACCGCCTTCCAGATCCACCCTTTCTGCCGACTGCTCAGAGATCCAACACTTGTGCACTGGAGGTGGTGGGTATTAAATACCTCCTGAGCCAGGTAGGCGTCTTTCTATCAAGTTTGGTCATGTCTATTACGGGATGTGAGACTTGAGGTCTTGAAAAGTTGTCTGATTATCTTGTGTCTGAGCCTACCTTGTCCTGCGTCTTGGATGATTTCTTCCATCTATACTAAACTCGGTAATGGCGAATTCGCGGTACTTTGTTAAGCTGTGCCAAACTTTGGTTAACTTCTATTTTAGCTTCTTTAAAGCTTATTTAATACCTCCCCGGCGGTCCTGCTTTTCCTCAACTCGACTCCGTGAAGGAATTACGACATGGTCTTTCATATAAAGCGTCACGGCATACTCGACTTGTTAGAGATCCTACACCGCAAACTTTCCGGAATCGAAGGAGCATATGCTCAGTCTCATTACCCCTTGCGTTCTGCAACTTGATCAATATGAACGAAGCTAACATAGGTTATCACTATGCTTGTGCTACATATTTAATATTGGTAAGATAGCCAAAGTACGTTCACGTATCGTGAAGGTAGCTCGTAAGCTTTACGCAGCTTCACACAGCTTCACGCAGCACGCTTGCTCAACCACGCTGTGGCTTGCGGTAAAACTTCCCCTGCTGTACTTCCAACAGCATCCTTTCCTGGGTCACTAGCTACCCCGTATTCTCGCTGCCATGTCAGGCCTTGAGGCGCTCGGCGTTGCATGCAACATTATGACGGTCATCGGCTTCGGCCTGGCGATTGTCTCGATATGTCGCCGCATCAACGCGACCGGACAGTCCGATCCCGAGCTTGCCCAGCAGGTTGCAAACCTCAGCGCGGCCTCGATCCAGGTCCAGAAGCTCAACGGTGTCACTTCCCCCGACCAGCAGGCCACCGACGCGGGCAGGCGTCTCCAGGAGTCAATGCGGAAGTTGCAAGCGTCTCGCCCAGGGGGGGATGGCACCCTAGAGAAGGCGCTGTCTGTTGTGAAGACCATAAGGCGGAAACGTCGCCTCGAAAGCTTGAAGAGCCGCCTGGAGCAGCAGAGAAGCGTCATGAATACGTCGCTCATTGTCCTTCTCCCAGAGCAAGCTGGCACCTCTGGCCAGCTGAACGCCGACTCCTTTGTCAAAATCGATCGAGGCCAGAGAAACTTCGTCGCCATGTACGCTCGAGGCTCCAAGGCGCTCGAAGACCTCGTGAAGGCGGAGTCCCAGCTGACTCGAGACCACAACGCTGCCGAGCACGCCAAGCTTCACGATGCCATGTTACGTCGAGAGGAGTCTAGGCAGGACAGAGAGGCATGCAAAGCGCTACTTGACAGCCTCAACTATGATGGGATGAACGACAGACAAAGCACCATCAAGCCCAGGCACAATCAGACCTTTGACTGGATCTTTAAGGACATTGACGCGGACCGGTCTCGTTCAGACATGTCGCAAGCTGGGCAATCTTCCCAATCCTCTGGCAACTCTGACATTTCCGAGGACATCCAGGTAATCGGATAACGAGAGCGCCTATGAAAACGTCCACTGTGCTGACAGCGAAAGCCCGTTATCTGGCCAAGAGGGAGAATTCGTCCGATGGCTCCGAGCGGACGCGCGCCGTTTGTTCTGGATCAGCGGCAAGCCAGGCTCTGGAAAGAGCACTTTGATGAAGCTGATTCGAGATGACCAACGAACGGCTTGGAGGAGTGACAGCCCAAGCCGAGAATCATCTCTCATTTTCTGTGGAAAGCCGGCAGCCAAAGTCAGCACAGCTTCCGGGGTCTTCTCTGCTCTCTTCTTCGCCAGGTTTTGCACAATGACCAACACCTCGTCGCCCAGTTCATCGGAGATAATCGCGGGCTCACGTACAAGAACAGCGGAACTGACTGGTCGCTTGAGGAACTCAAGGTTCTGCTGTTCAAAGGTATCCGAAACGCAGATCAGGGGTATCTAGTCCTCCTCGATGCTCTCGACGAAGTTGATAGACGAGACGAAGGCCTGGACCAGTTTTTGGGTTTCATCCACGAACTCTAAGCAGAGAGACAGGTCAAGATGTGTGTCTCTAACCGTGCCGAACGCCCTTTTGACCTAAGACTCGACGACGGGTTGAGGCCGAGACTTCGCATGGAGCATCTCACACACCAAGATATTGCGAATTACACATACGACTTTCTCACAAAGGTCGGGCTAGACTCCCCAGACTTGCTGCAAAATATTTCCAACGAAATCCTTTGGAAAGCCGAGGGCGTCTTCATCTGGGTGTACCTCGTTCTAGCGGACGTCAAGCTCGGCATCATCAACTTCGCAGAGAATTGGGACTACATTTATCAGCGCAGCACCACCTTGCAGCCGGATCTCATGAAGCTGTATAGGGACATGTGGTACAGGCTGGACGGCCGTCGCGAGGTCCATGTCGCGCGAGCGGCCAAATACTTTAGCCTGATCCGGAATGCTGTCGAATTACGGGACGCCCCCGCGGAACTACTGCAGCGTTCTCGCGCTGGCTATCGCATCAGACGACGCTCTTCTGGGCGGCTTCTCGGCGTCGAACGAACTGCCGCTGTTGCCAGAAATGGTGCAAAGATGCGAGCACACCAAAAAAGACCCTGTCAGCGACGTGTACTGGACTTCTGGAGATGAAAGACGGCCCCAGGGCCGTCGTGAAGGGCGAGACGGACCAGCAAAAACTGGCTGCTTGGGATGAAGTTCGCATCAGATTCACCCACAAGACTGCGCTGGAGTTCCTCGACAGCGACGAGGGGCAAGCGCTGTTCCCGTTTTCTGATCCGGGCTTTGAGGAAAAACGGTCTCCAGCTGCATCAAGGCGGTGCTCATCATCCAATGTCTGCATGGTACTGGCACCCGCGATACCTGGCGAGTCGCAGGCTCGATGTGGCAACTGACAGAGCCTCGTATACAACTGAAAGAAGGGTTCCAGCCATCGCCTCTCCTGTGGCTGATCTATGGGCATGCGAAAGACTTCTTGATGCCATTAGAGTCCATGAGCCAACGGAACATGGTCCTCTTCTCGGCAGCATTTCACGGGTTCCTTGGCTTCGTCGACGAATGCCTCGCGTCAACCGAGATTGACCGACCACGTCTGTGTTATCTGCCCTCGCCGGGGCGTGCGGGCGCCCATCGCAGGTAAGCCATTCCCAACGGCATGGATCGAAACCACCCTCACTAGGCTGCGACGGCGCGTTTCTTCAAAGGGCCAGACCAACGACTCATCTGCTGTCTCCCGCGGCGTCGCAAACTCTGGGCGGTGCGTATTACTGCACAACTCTGAGAACATGTATCCTAAAGAGGGGTTCCATGACAAAGGCGTCATACTCGCTTTCCTTTCCACTGGTGTCCCGGAGGAAGTGGCATCTGAGCGGTATTTTCATCGGCGTCTCATACCGTAGCATTCAAGTCGTGGATGACGGCTTGTCGGACACACGCTGGTCACTCGGCCTCCCCAAAGTTTTCTTTCTCGAAGTCAACGACGCCTTCCTCCTGCAGCTTCTGGAAGGGAACTTCCCGAGCGTTGCAGACATCAGTCGTCTCAGAATAGGGGGGAGCACACCCTACGTCCGCCCGCTCCCACTACGTGTTAAGGACTCCGGAAACCAGTCCTATTTCACATGCAAGCCTTGCGTTGAGGGTATTTGGACGACAGAGGACATGAATCAGCTGGTTTGTAAAGCCTTGGGTTATGTCTCTTATGAAGACCTGGAGAGAGTGTTTCCCGGGCCACTGGCCGACAAGTTTGATACGGACTTGGATGCACTGATGTCCATCGGTTGTGTTCTACCAGACGCGCATCAGTGCCAAAGGTGCCTGCGCTATGAAACCTGGTCCATGTAGCTCAGCAAGGAAATAGGCAAGCCAAGAAGGCGTAGTTGAGATACTGCTTGGCGTGCTTGAGTGATGCCTCCTACTCAGTGGAAACATACGGACATCCGTTCCCCCGTTGCTGGATGACATTCATATATGTGATCAAATATATAAGTATACGTGAGCTTTACTAACTCACGTTTCTTTCAAACAATGCATGTATAAGCCCAGCTAGACTACTAGGAACGACCTACACCTTATCCCGTTTTGTTCGAACTTTGTCTTTATTCCGAAAGGTTTCCATGAATTTCCGAGACAGTCTTGAAGTTTCTGGTGGAAGTGATCTTCGTCCCTTGATAAGGAAAATGCTTCTTCATGTCAATAAAGAAGCTCGGGAAGTGAACGGAACAAGAAACCGAAAAGGTTCTTCGAGCACCTCTCTCCTCAACTCCGCTCATTGACCAAAATAGAACCTATTGACCAACCTATCCATAGCCTACTATGCTTGTGAACTATAGTTATCGGCTACTTCAGGGTATTTGCGTAGCCTTCCTTTCTCATTGATAACCCTCAAAAGCTTGTCGTAGTTAACCACGCCCTATCACCCCGGACGTATTCGTTGACGCTAGTTCGGCGACGGAGCGGGAGGCAGAAGGCAGGAGGTAAAAACCACTCGGCTACCTCTACTGGTGCCGCTGTTTCCTCCTTGCCTAGGAGAAGAAGATATCGTCAGGCCCTGCCAGAACGGTAATCTCACCCTAGAGCAATGTGACCCCTAAGAGGAGGATGCCCCTCTGAGATTAGCTGACGCAGTACTGCGGAAAGATGGCCAGGTATATATATGCTTTCCAAGCCAGGCCAGGCCCGCCTTTCTGCCAGGTACGGGTACATCTACCGCAGAGGATATGGGGTCTACAGGGCACCTTCCTAGCCCACTTGGCGAAGGACAAGATGGCAAAGGCAACTGTTAAAGGTCGTGAAATAAGTATTTTAGCGTCTACAGATATGTTAATGTTGATTCGCACTCTTATAAAAGCAGAAACAGCGCAATAACAATGGGTAAGACACGAATACTAGCTAAAAGTGCTCTTCATTTGTAGTGAATGCCCATAAAGATACCCCACGTTCGAAGGGGGGCTGGTATAGATCAAGGGAGGTAGGTACAGAGATCAAGAACCTTAGTATGAGGTAGTCATAGAAAAGAAACAAATGCACCCCCTTATAGTCTAATCTAAGAAAAGAAGTTTGCAAACACTTTGCCTTATCCTCTTTCGTGGCTATCTACCTTCTTGGAAGGAAGGATTAGCTTGAAGGGGTCATAATCCCCTTCCCACCCGAAAACACACTGGATCTACAGGCCAAACCTCCCCATCCTATTTGTACTCCGATGGCGGATCAATCTTTTTTTTGTCTTACTATAGCCGAGAAGGAAAGAATCTCAATGGAAGTTCTATGATTGCACTACGAATGTAGTGTTAAATCGGAGCTTACCTGAATAGCGTACCGTGCTGCTAGCCATTGAGACCCCTTGCTATGGGAAACCTACAATGGGCAGGGGTAGGGGGCCTACCTGGGCTGGAGAAGCTGGCGGTGGGCGGCACGGAAGGCTTCAGTTCCAAGATTGATACGGGTATGCCGGTACTCTATCCTAGCCGCAACGGTTATAGATTATAATGAGATTTCCAACCCTCCTTAGTCGAGTAATCACAGGAACTCAAGACTTTTTTCGCTCATCTCTAGCCTTTGGGGGTGGTGGTGAAGCCTGCGTGATCCCTACCTTGGAACGAAATCTGAGTATATCCGTAAGTAGACATGGCTCGCGAAGCTATCACCACCGAATTTGATTTTGCATCGACATGGACAGTATTGTAGTCAGCAATTGGTATAAGGGGTTTGTTCGACTCTACGGAGTACATGGGTACGCCGAAATATGGGTTCTACGTGGACGCGACAAACTCGACGAAAACAAGAGCACCATGCCGTTTAGGTAGCCTCTGATCAGTGAACGCGCTGTAGTCTGCTCCTATTTAACGTTCAAACAGTCACCCTTTGGGGGAGCTCTGCTCGCTAGGCTCACGATTCAAAGGGACATGACGAGTCGTAGGCTGGCGTAAGAGGCCAAGGGCTACTCAAAGGACAGACAAATTGCTAAACATGTAGTACATAACGTACCGGTCGATGGGGGCCCTAGCATTAGAGACATTCAAGTCGGAGGTCACAGACCGTTGCTCGGCTTTCACGATACCGCCCTCCCATGCGACCGAGAGGCTTCGGTTTATCGGATCTAACTCTACAAACGCAAGCAAGCTCTGGGGAGAATAGCCTCGGCGCAAGATAGCCCCGAGTCAACCCCTGAAGTCTGAGCTTCCGAAGAATGTCAATCTCGGGTTGTGCTGTGACTCGGGAGCATACATCTAGAAGTTCGCTCGATCACACCTCAAGCCCAATAGAGCAGACGAACATGTGCGGTGTAGCTTCTTGGGCAGACTACCATTTGACTGCGTGGTGGAATGTAACAACTTGTGGAAAGCAAACTACTTGTTGTCGCGCGACACTTGTCCCAGTTGGTGAACAAGCGCTGTAGTAAGCGGTCAAAATGTCTTTAGGGCGCGTAACAGCTAGCCTCAGCAGAAGACCGCCCATGGCTCGTCAAAGCATTCCGCCTCATGGCACTTTCATCGCCACTCAGACGCCTCACGAACGATCTGTGGCTGACAACTGTGACACGCAATCAGGAGAACTGCTGGCTCTCGAACCCCTGAGATAGTGGCTAGGTAGCTTTCACTCCCAACAGTCATCAGTGACTTTGCACGTCAGGAGATGAAAACCTGGTACAAACCACAACCCCTGAGTCACGAGCTCACCGGGACCGTCTGTTCGATCGTCGGCCCGGGCTCGGTCACTGAGCCTCTTAGCCCGGCCTTTGATCGATGTCAAAGACCCAGATCGTCGTGTTAACCATCATTTCGCTTCCACGCCTTCTGGAAGCCTCGGGGAAGACAGGTGTAATGAAAAGGAGGCCAGGGTGCCTAACGACGAGCCTGCTTCAACCAAATTGCCGGTACGTTTCGTGGCGTCCCAGGCTGGCATTGTATCCACACATGCCTAGTCAGACGGTAGCCGGTAGCCCAGCCGAGATGACCACGCAGCAGTCGCAATAAGGCCCAGAGCTAGGCTTGAGCTAGGTGATAGTTTGGATGGACCGGCAACCAGGGGTATGAGTCCCCCGGAGACGCAGGAACGCATAGGGACTGGCGCAGTGCCCGTCGATGTGGAGATATACGTTGATCGCACTGTGAAAAGAGATCGACGAACTATGCCGATGTGGGTGCCGAGCGGGCGAAGAGCTCACGTGCGAGCACGAACATGCTGGGGCGGACAAGGAGGCTGGTTTAAAAGAATATTTCCAGAGCGCCCCACGATGCCAGGAGTAGAATGCCAAGTAGGTTATTGGGATGCTAGGGTTGCTATTTGGGAGCGACCGCTTCATACGTACTTATGGAATGAGAATGCAGATGTGTTTCTGCTCTAGTTGCTCATGTTGCATTAACTGCTGGTCGTAGAGCAACACTGACGAAGCATACCTCGTTGTTGAATCAGGCCGACAGGCTAGCAAATCAGAGAGAGAAACGCAAAAACAGGATTTCAGTTTAGTTCCGGGAGGCAGGTTCGACATCCGGATGGGTGTAAGCTCCAACCCAAACCTGGCAGGACGCGTCGACGGGGAAGTAATCCGGTTGATCCGCGCAAACAAACTCCGAAGGGTGAGAATCGGTTGGGAACGGTTGAAACAGCCAAGGGGAAGAAGGAGCGGTCGGTCACCGAAGAGGCGAGCGGTTGGAAAGCCCAAAGGACCGAAACTGCGAAGGCGTTGATCGGTCGACCGCTGTAGTTAGAGGGAGAAGCGAATAAAGTTATCAGATCGAACCCATGCCATGTCGCTGGGTATTGGCGTTAGTGGAGCAGGTTGAGGGTTACACTAGCGACGGGAGCAAGCCGGAGCCTCAGGAGAACGCTCGCGACAAGCTCGTAATGAAGATGAGACATCACTAGACGCGCAGGGAGACGCGAGCGGGCCTGGTTCGCGACGTCGGGTAGGTCTGTGATTTGAGATTTCAAGTGTGCTTGCTCGTTTACGCTGGGAGGATTTGCTAGCGTAGTGTCGACCGGGGGGTTGACAGTAGCCGGTCTCGGAGATTGAGGACAATCAGATTAGATGCGATTGATTTGATGAGATTGATAATGTGCGATAAAATTGGAGTCGTGTCTTGGTTTGACCCGGTGAAAAAGCCAAACAGCCCCAGCTGAAATGGCTGGACGTCATGATTGGATGAAAGGTCACGGACAGTGATCGGATGGTTCATTGCGTGTGGCATTCCGTCAGGAAAAGCAAGGTGCGGAAATCGTTGGTCCATCGGGCAACACGAGATGAAGCATCCCTCATTTCGTTTGGATGTCCGGCTCAACGCGGCCGATCTTCTGTGCTTGTGACGTTTGTGTTTCGCAACCACCTCGAAGATGGGCGCTCGAGGCGTGCGATGCACATCAAGAGGAAGGTTTGTCGCGGTATCTTATGTACTTATGCAGTAGACTGCATCGCGAACCCAAATGCCATAGTCTAAGAGTAATCTTGAGATGAATATAGAGTATCAAAACTTTGATATGCTCACGTGAGCGGTCTTGTTGGGAGCCGACCGTCGTTGCCCGAGTCTAGAGATGGGGGAGACGGCCGGAATTCCTCGGTTCGGTAACGGCAGCCGGAGCGCGTGTTTGCGGAATCCGGCGAATTTTGCCCAATCCTACCTAGCAGAGGAGCGGGTGACCAGCGTTGCATTCCGCGGGACACCTTTCGTCAGTGATGCAGTATGGAGGTCTGCACGCGGAGCCGATGCTGGTGGTTCTTGTGATTTGACAGTTGATGCGCAACAATCAGATGGTGACGGCCAGCATGGGGGGAAACCTGAGGGTATGCCATGTGGAATCGGTATACAGTGTGCGAATTTCGAAAAAAAACTTAGAAGGGAGCCGGCGGAAAGGAGTGGCAACCCAACGGCTCATGGCTCGGCATTGTGGGCTGACTCGACAGGGCCTTTGACCGAGTCTTGCTCGTGCTTGGCGTGTTTTCCTTTAGGTTTTCGGTGAGCGGTGAATTGTATTGCAAGTCGTTATTTATGGGCCTGGCCATGGTGCTGTTTCCATCGAATGACCGTGGTGTGTAAAGAAATTGCTTCGGTAAGACGTTGGGTCCAATTCGTGACGAGGGGCTGAGCTCAACGAACAACATCTGGGGCCCTGGGGGTGACCGCTGTAGTGGAGGATCGAACCCTACCGCTTAGTAGAAGGCATGCCCGGGTACTAAGGCCTCTGACGACTCCGGGGTGGCTGATTCCCAACGTGCTGGAACACACTGCTTAAGAGTGCGCGGAGTGGTACGTAGGGCCTGGCGAGTAAGTCTGGGGACGTGACAGGACCCCGAGTTGCAGAGATAGGGCTTGCGACGCTGCAATAGCGTAATAGTGGCATTCAGTCGAACGTGCTGCACACTGTAGACGGAGCTCCTTTGACAGGACGGCGGAGCTGAAGATCAAGACCGGGAGAAGTTGGTGGTGGTGCTGCAGTGGTGAAGTGGTGCCGCGGGATGTGCAAGAGACTGCCGTGTCGTCCATCTCCGAAGGTGGAGGGACAGCATGACTCTGTACGGTTATCTCAGAGAGAGTGAAAGTGAGGGGTGTGGCCACCTCATCGTGCGTAGCCGGTGCTGCACGATGGTAGCGGGATAGCATCACGGGTGAGCGCAATCGTGAGGGGGTATGGTGAAATGAGGGCTCTTTCAATGGCCAGCGAGTCCGGAGCAAGTTGGGCCCAGCATGGCGGACCGGTAAGATGGATCTTGGAATACATAAGCGGGCGAGAAGCCCCACACTCTTGTTCTGTGGCGGCGATATGCGATGCAGTAATGTGCGATGTCGTTAGATGTGCAAGTACGGGGAACGGTGAATCGTCAGGTTTTCCAGTTGTGCGGGACGAGAGAGTCCACCAGGATGTAGCAGAAATGGGCGGCGACCCTGGCACTGTGAGGATTGAAGCGCAAGCGAGGAACCTACTCCGTAGTGTATCCGTACTGTGGCACATGTCGTAAGAAACTGAAAGCCCAACAAGAGTGGGTGAGCGGATCAGCTTACCTCATTTTACCTTTGGTTTCCGGTAACCGGCTCGGTTGAGATCACCTCGGCCAAGAGCGACGAGAAGTGACAAGAGACAGAAAGAGACAGACGGAAGAAAAGAGAGAAAAGCTGGGCAAGAAAAGCCGGGAAAAGAGGATGAATCGGGCAGGGGCGGGTGAAGTGGGGTGAGGTGTGGAAGGAGGCAGGAGCAAGTGACTAAATTCGTACCTTCCATGTTAGCGGATCGGAATGTGGAAGGAGGAAAGATAGGAGATGCAATGCCTTCCGCTTCACCTCGGGCTGTGATGCGCAAGGCAATCAATCTACGGATACTACAGGGCATGGTATTGACGTTGATGTCGACGTGTCCCGAGGTTCAATTGCTGCATATGAGGCTGAGCCTGGAGTATTGATGGAGTATTGAATGGGAAAGCAGCAACGAAATTGAATGAATGGGATGTGTGAGCATGTGAGGGTGACAATGCAGGTGGTACATCAACACACAATGGAATTGACAAGTCTCATCGTCATCGGGGCGGGCGACATCGGCCAAGACCAAAAGTGCATGAGTGGAGGGGAGTTGGGAACGCAGGAAGGACCCAGCGCGGTCTCGTGCCTGCTGTCCGTGACTCCCTGCTTTCTGCTTTTGTAAGGCGTGAGGTAAGTGCTTGCATTTCTGATGCTGATAATCTGATTGATAAGGCAAGGCATCTTACCTTAGGCGAAAGCAGCCTGAAAAGCAAAGCAAAGCACCCGAGCGCGAGTGCGAGCTCGGATGTGCTGGAATTGACGTGACGCATCCTGACATATTTCTTTCTTTTGCTCGGTAACGGCATGTCTACTGTTACTGTTGCAACAGTACCTATCCATAATATTCTGTTTATCCAACCGTGCCAACCAAACTGTACCCGGATCGAGGCTGAATCTTAGTCAGCAGTGATGTTGGTATTACAGTCATCAACAGCCATCGGTATTGCACATTACCCAGTGATAATTCATCATTACCCAAGATGAACAAATGCTCTCTGCATGCTCAGGTCATCCATCATCCATCAATCAAGTCATGACTGGATGCTCAGCCCGCCGCCGCTTGGGGGCCAAGCCAAGCCCGAAAGCGATACGTACCGCTGACAGTGCCAAACATCCATCTCCGGTGCGTGGACAGTGGGAATAGCAAGTCCCGTCCACTGTCCGGCTGCGGCCACTACGACGGTGCCACCGCTGTGGCGGCTAGGCCCAAGAGGGGCATCCCAGGGTCCCCTGTCGCAGCCCAAAAACGGAGACTTTGAACTCTTCGTTTTCCTCACTGTTACTCGATGCACCTGGTCTTTTTTACCTTGCATTTGTTACGCAGTAGACTCTCTTCCCAGCGGCCAGCCTGGGTATCATCAAGCCCTTGTACCTGTCTTTTCCGGCCGGTTCCAGTCGAAATTTCAAAGGTGCAGCAAAAAAGAGGTACATTGCTTGCTCCAGACTCCAGTATCCCTACTCCCTCGGTCTAGAGATCGACAAACCTCGTCCGCACAACACGCACAACCTTGAACCTCTCACCTATCCGTACTCCCTACTCCGTACGCCTTTTTCTTTTCTTGGGGCCTGGACCAGGTTTTCCCGCCATTTTTACCTCATCGGCCTCCACGTCCCAAAAACTTAACATTCCTCACCCTTCCGCCCGATACTTTCTCGCTCCTTTTCTCTTTTCCCTACCTTGCCCCCTTCTGCCGGAGATCGATACCACACACCTCGGCTTATCTGATCAAACTTATCTGATCAAGAATTCCACAACCTGGTTTCATCCATCTGACAACCCACAGCCTCCGAGCAATTCCTACAAGACTCTCTCTATCCTGCTCTCACTAGCATGCTGAGGACCTTCTGACTATCCGCCCCTCCATCCTCTCACTCACGTATACTTTACGCCGTCCTCTACGCCAAAGTCTTTTGGCCCACGGTCACCCACCAAAGTCGTTTAGGTCATCGGTATCCGTACTTCCGCCACTTAAACAACATCTTCGACGACATACGCAAATACGTCGCCATGCACAGCACAATGGCGACCACGGCCATGGCCTCTCACCTCATTGGGTCTACCAGCAACTGCATTCCTGAGGAGCCCAGTGTTTCTTCCGTCGCACCTTCCCTCACCTACTCGGAAGAGTCAGAGGATCAAGATGAGGAAATCCAGGTCCCCAGGAGGCGGCGCGCTTCTACCCGTCTCATCGCTCAAAGCCCTGCCGATATCCAGCGTATCACAGGCGAATCGACAGCCCAATTGATCCAAAGATGCTGCGGTGGCGGCTGCTGCATGAAGTTGGGTGCCAAGAAGGAGGGCATCGAGTACGAGAGCATCCCCTTCCCCGACAACCACGCGTACAAGTCACTCGCCCTTAAGATTGGCGACATCCCCACAAAGTTGACCAACATCGCCGACATGCCTGAGCAAACCGTCTTCTTCGAGCCCGTACCTCGTTCCACCGCGACCCCCGCAATCGCCTCGTCTCCCACAGACTCAGCAATCTCTCTGGGTGCTGATGCGCGCGAGTATAAGACCGCAGAGGCACTCGCCACCGTCCAGAACCAACTCAAGGACTTCACAATCGACAACATCGATACCGCCCGAGAGCCTCCCAGATATGTTCAGCCTCACCCGCCTTACCACGTCTACGCCGCCCGCATCGACTCGACCCGCGAGTTGACCAAGCCCGGCGCAGAGAAGCGCACCTACCACTTCGATCTTGATATCACAAGTTACCCTGGCGAGGAGGACATGGACTTCAGAGTCGGCGGTGCCATTGGTGTCATGGCACCCAACGATAAGGATTGGGTTGACGACGTTTTCGACGCCCTCATGGTGCCTCGGTTCCTTCGAGACAAGCCGGTGCTGATGAAGACCGCCAAGGGCCGATGGCCTACCGTGTGGGGCGACGACCAGGCCCGTGAGATGGTCACCACACGCCGGGATTTGCTTACCTGGTGCTCCGATATCCAGTCCTATCCCCCGACCAAGCAGCTATTGCGCATTCTTGCCGAGTACGCCGAGGACGCCAATGAGAAGAAGCTGTTGATGTACCTTTGTGCCGCCGAGGGCCAGGGCGTCTTCTGCGACTTCCGCACCGGACCGCATGTCTCCCTCTCCCAGCTCTTGCATGCGTTCCCCAGCTCTCACCCGCCCATGGATCTCTTGCTGTCTTCCCTGCAGACATTGATGCCGCGCTTCTACTCCCTCTCCAATGACCCGCACGACGCTTGCAAGACGCGCGATGGCAAGGTGCACCGGCTGGTCGAGATTGCCGTTACGGTTCATGAGACTGCTGACTGGCGTCGCGGCCTCCGTACCGGCATCGGCTCCGGCTTCTTCGAGCGCCAGGCCCAGAAGTGGCTGGAGGCGAAGCGTAACGGAGAGACCCCAGAGATCTACATCCCCATGTTCAAGGGCCTCATGGCCAACCCCCTCGCCAAGCAATTCGTGTCCGACGGTCCCATGCTCCTTATCGGTGCCGGTGTCGGCATCGCACCGTTCAGAGGCTTTGTCCAGCGTCGCTTGAAGACGGCCAACTGCGCAAACAAGGTCTGGGTCCTCCAGGGCATTCGCGATTCGCTCGTCGACGAGATCTACAGCGGCGAGTGGGGTGTGCACGAGGACGAGGTCAAGCGTGTCGTCCAGAGCCGTCGCGGCGAGAGTCGTTATGTCCAAGAGGAGGTACGCAACCAAGCCGACCTGGTGTGGTACATAGCCAATGCCGTCGACGGTCGCGTCTTCGTGTGCGGCAGCACCAAGGGCATGGGCGAGGGCGTCGAAGAGGCCCTCGTCGATGTGGCCATGCAAAAGGGCAACCTCGAGCGCGAGGAGGCCAAGAAGTACTGGGATCTCAAGAAGGAGGCCGGCCAGTACATTGCCGAGACGTGGTAAAGTTCTGGTGGGCGGGCACACCCTGCCACTTTATAAGATGGCACCCTCCATACCAGAGTCCCCAAAAGTCCGCCAGTCCTGGCAGGATGCGAACTCGGGGATTTTATGGCCGGGGCAGGCTTACTGCTGACGCGGACGATCAATCGGTGCCTGGGCACTGCTGTGCCCCGGAACTCGGACATAAACGGCTTCGGTCTCATCGGACGTAAGAGATTAAATGGCATCAACCGCGCAAGGCGACAAAAAAACAAACAAAAAAGGACAAGGACCCCAAAACATATTAAGAGCATGGGGGGTTGATGAAGAGGGAATACAACCTCATTAAAAAGGGCACAACCTAGACGGCGTTTCGGGGCGGATCAAAGGGAATGATTTCTGACAACCAAAAAAAGACATTGGACTGTTGCGAGACAGGGTTTTCTTTTTTCCTGTCTTCTATGGCATGATGGTGTTGACGGGTCAAAATGGGATTTCGGTACTGATCTTCTGTCCATTGACGAAGAGAGAAAGCATTCATTGGATTGACTAGGCGTTTGTTAGTCGCAGTGGCTCTGGCATGTGTGTAGAATAGGCGATGGCTTTCACTGTAGCAATAAACAAATCGTTCAACAACCTAACATCCTAAAGCTGAGGAGACTGGTGAGATGTAAGTTTCGTGAGGTGAGGCCTTGAGTAAGAAGTCGGGGGGGGGAGTCCCTCCCTTGTTCACACAAGGCAGGCAGTTGTTCTCTCATGGACGACGTTGAGGCTATTTCGAACCATGATGATCGATTATTTTTAGCTAGGATGGCAAGACACAAAGGAAGCTCCTCATTAACATAGGGTGGGTTATTATATTCAGCCAAGTAATTACCTGGTCCTGTTGTTGCTACTCCCACTGCCCTTTGTCATGGCATGGCCGAGCTACTTATAAGAGGGCCAACCAGTGCTCCTGTATAAACGAGATCAGTGCTGTAAGTGAAGATAACGAGCGAAACCACTTTGAACGCCTAAGAGAAAGATAGTAATAGTAGGCTTTCGACGGGAATATAGTACCTCTCAAAGACGTTCATAAGCGATTTCAAAGACCCTAGATAGCCAGCTATATCAGCACATCAATATAAAGAACATTTCGGAGCGGTCAAAGTAAAGGAATTACGTAAAGGGTGAAAGAAGCCCTTGGAGGCGGCCTTATCTTTCACGCTGGCAATGCCTAAGTGGAACATTAGGATCGCGATTACTTGCTCTGTCCTAATTTGAAAGACACGTAGTATTTCACTAGATCCCTTCTATCTCGAGTACGTTAAGTGGCTTACGATTATGAAGGTAGGCGATTATGGTGAGAAAGGGGCCAACTCACTTGGCCTCGAAACTGTAGCTTCCCTATCATGTCCATGACTTACTTCCCACACCTCTTTCGCTCGCCTTTCTTGTACCTCACACCCCCTTTTTCTTTATAGCTTTACGACTACGGCATAAAGGTACTTCAGTGTGAGAGCCAATATGTAGCTGCACGGTAGGGACCGAGTCCATTCGCTCCCATTGAATTTCCGTTGAGATATTCGTCGTTGTGCCCGCTCTTGAACGGGTGTTTTAAGTAACCCTATAGTATCAAGGCCCCGTTAATTACTCTCTTCCGCCTGTCTACAGTATTTATAGAACGTTCGTGGACGAATACGAGCAAACTTGATCATGAAGGGGAGTACTAGGTGATTTAATATTTTAACAGAGAATCTATAGATATATGGCCTGCTCCTTCTCCGACCCCCCCACCATCCAACACTACTACACCCGCCGCCATGCCTGGGGCCGCAACGGGTCGCCGCGCATTATCTGGTGGGCGCTCTCTCTCCCACAGGCCAACGTGAATTCTCTTTAAATACCATTCTGAAAGACGTGAAGTATTACTCAGTAGCTGCATGACTGTACTCCGTAATAGCTCTGAGAAAAGAGGCATTACGGGTGAATAATACCAGTGGAAGAAACGTTTACTTGCCGTTCGTTGGAGGTTACACGTCTCTTTGGCCATTTCCAGAAAGACACAAGACAAAGTCAACAAAACTCAAGTCGCAGGTTCAAAAATAAATAAGGTAGACAGCCTTGGTCGTCTAGTTGCAAATACATAAGACCGGAATTAGAATTTTGGTTGCTTGGTCATGGACTCATGATGTATCCTTTGGCGCACCGCTCAACCAACATCGTCGTTGCTACTCCGTACTTGCTGGGAAAATCCAGTGTAAATCCGCGAACCGAACGGGGCATATAATTCCGTATTTCCGACCCATCTTCGCAACCACCGGGACGGAGGCATCTGAAAATCGCCACCCCGCCGAAAAGCAGCTCCAACATCCGGTACCGCCAGCGACAAATGCTGCGCCGGTGCTGGCACTCTTCCGGATCCGAATCGAGGATTCTTGGCGAAGAGACGGCAGACTGGGCATGTCGTGCTTCATAACGGGAAGCCGGAACTTTGCGCCGGACATGTTCTCTTCCGGGGGAGGACAAATACGGAGATTTAGGGGTCCTCGTCTCCGTACGCGGGTCAGCGGTGAGGATGGAGCCGGATGACCCATCATGTTCGTATGGAGTGGTCCGTCACCCGCGCAACGAACGAGACGCCATTGCGCCATCGCGATGGCTGGTGCTGGGCCGCTGGCGGGAGTACGGAGTAGTGGTGGTTCTGGCGGGGCGGGTTCTCGCGCGCGGTTATGGATCGTCTTTGGCTGCTTCAGCTGCTTGTCATCGCGCGGGATTGTGTGTAAGTGTGAGTGGGGGCCATCCTGCGCCCATTTGCTTTTCTTCAGGATAGCTTTACTCGTTTTGAGCGATGCGCCCAAGTAAGGTCCTCTGAATCAGTTGCATCTTGAAAGGGGGACCGACTAACACAGACGCGATGTCTTTGGAATTGAGAGTAATGTTTGCTGGTTTGTAATTCAACACCAACCGCGCCACAATTTTGAGTCACGTATGTTTGGATTTCTTCAGACCGGTTGTCGTTGACGTTTGGGGGGGGGCTGCTACCCGAGCCGCGCGGGAACTCTTCGAGAAGGGGTCTCGGAGGAAATGCGGCAACTTTTCGATGCGCCTTTGGGTGGCTTCTGCAGGATCCGATCTATCATCTGGGTGTTTGTGGATACCCCCTTAGAGCAGGTCGGCCGCGAGCTTCCAACGCGCGGGAAAGGCGCATTTCGCTGCACATGTCTTTGGATGCGTTCGTTCCCCAGCAAGCAAACAAACAAAATGTGGCCGGGACGATCAGGAAGACCAGGCACACGCGCGGTAGATTGGAAATGCTTGCAAGCTTGATCCTCGGTCTGGCGGAGGAAGGAAGCTATCAAAGCTACCTATCCATTCTCCAGGTGACTTTTTAGCCCCCATCTTGTCTCTCCCCCCTTGGTCTGGTCTTCAACGCCTGCCAGGGGGGGGGCCCTAGAGTGTGCATTCATAGTGTGATGTATCTGTGGTTTATCAGTATTCTAGAATTTTCGTGACGGGCGTGGGCGCACGGGCGTTATTTCCTCTTTGCAATTCCCGCGCGGTGGGTGTTTGTCGAATCTGGATCGTTCCCCGATTCCCCGAGTACATCGGGAACCGGAACCACGACAACGGATAGCTATCTCTCTCTTCTTCACGGCTGCATTTGAATGAGAATTAGGGTACTCGAGGGGATCCCAACAAGCTTTGCTCTAGGTACAGGTAGCATGAATGGCGAGTAAGGGGGCTCGAATATGGTCGAGTCCTGAACAGGTGCTCCGTACTCGTTGCTCTTTCTTTGGAGGTTTCCGCGGGACGTTGCGCAGTGAGGCACCTGAGGGGAGAGACAAAAAGGGACCCCCGCCAGCGGAATGATGTCAATTCTGTATCCGTGTACCGCCCGCTTAATCATCCTTGAATTACCCCAATATGGACTAGCTGTGCTTAGTGACATGACATAGAAATGCCATTCTTCAGCGAAATGTGACCGCCGTCGGCCATTGGGATCAGGAAAAAGTTCCGCTTCATCGCCGGAGCTTTCCTGCGCTATCAACCGCAGTTCCTCCCCTTGCTAGCCATGCCAGTCAGTCTCCAAGATAAGGTACATCATGTTGGTGACAGGCGCCCGGTTGGATATCATTGGTAATCCGGTACACGCTTGATTACCACACCATTTGCTCAGCGGCCGGGTTCCCAAAGCACGCCTTTGACGCTCGAGCACCTCCGTCAGGGGGGGGCAGCCCGGATCCATGGCATGGAGGGGCAAGAGAAGCGGGGACCTTGGACTTTGTAGCTCTTTGGCGCAGCTGTTTGCTATGCGTACAAGTTGCTAGGTGTTGCTGTCGATGTGGGGAGGAGGGGAGGGGAGGGTTCCAACGGGTTCTGAGACGCTTTGCGGGAGAAATCCCAAAGGCAAGATGGGAAGGTATCCGTAGCGCAAGTAGCTATTGTGGTTCCTCCCCCCCTCACCCCCCCCTCCTCC
>JFFI01000925.1:10472-26333 GCA_001563125.1 Colletotrichum salicis | reverse complement strand
TCCCTTTTCTTATTTTACCCCCTTCATATCCATACTTTCCTTCGTCAGCTCGGGCCCAGTCTCTTTCTCCTTATTCCTTTCTTTTCTGCTTCCAAAAGCTGGTACCGTGTACAGATAACTTGACAAGATCCGGGTTCTTGGGACCGTCCCGCCATCCCCCCACCTTTGTGCTAGTACGGATTACGGACACAGGTACAGCATGATCGGCAATAACCCTGCTGGCGTGCTGGAGTTGGGCGACGGGGTAATAGACGATGATCGGTCAGATATCGGAAGTGTAAGAGCGTTTCAATCTTCCCCTTCCATTTCCCTCACCCTCACCCTCACTCCTTTCCCATTGCCTTTGCCTTGTGTCTTTAGAGGGAGTTATAAGACGACTTTCAACTCAACAAATGTGGTTGTATACAGATCGTGTCATCAAGTACAAGTCTCCGCGAATCCATACTCAACTACCGTGTGGAGAACGGGAGAACATATCATCGGTATAAAGATGGCAGTGAGTTCCACTATACCAAGACTCCAACATTGGCTGACCTTCGCATGGAATTGAGGCCCTAACATGAGATACTAGAATACACCAAGCCCAACGATGAGCGGGAAATGGAAAGATTAGGTTAGCTTCCTCTTTCTTTCTTCACCTCTCTATTTTACCGCTCATGCTCAAAGTACTCGGGTCTTGACCTGCTGTCTTTTTCATCTAAACTAACACGGGAGATTATCCACTCATCTCAGAGTTAGAAAACGAGCTGTGGCTTATATCCCTCGACTTCACCTGTGGCGTCGCCCCGCCGTGCAGGATGGACAACGAGACTGCGTGCGGCAGGGTGCTCGACGTCGGTACCGGCAGCGGTATTTGGGCCGTCAACTTTGCGGACGACCATCCAGAGGCGGAGGTAAGGAATTCTCAGATCCCCCGTCCCCATTCAGGGAAGGGGGTCTGGTCGTCTTCTGTTGTCGATGTTTGACAAAGAATTCCATCTACTCTAGGTCATTGGCATCGATCTCTCGCCGCCACTTTGCGATTAGTATGTAATTTCTCGACGGCCCCCGCTACTACATCTTTCCTGCTCTTCAGAACTTTCAAGTGTCGCTACTCATTCATTTCTCTAACCGTGGAGTGAAGTGTACCGCCTAATCTCAAATTCGAGATTGACGATGTGGAAGAGGAGTGGACCTGGTCACGACCCTTCAACTATATCCACAGCCGCGTCATGACGGGCGCCATCGACGACTGGGACCTCTACCCCCGCAGATGTTACGAGTAAGAAGCCCCCCCCCCCCCAGCCCACTCGCCATTCAAGAAGAAACATATAAAATCTTCTGCTCTCCCCCAAAATAGAGACTACTAACCCAGGCACCAAACCCACAGCAACCTCGAACCAGGCGGCTGGATAGAACTCCAAGAACTAGACGTAAACGTAACCTCAGACGACGGCACCCTGACCCCCCACCACGTCCTCTCGCATTGGTCCCGCCTCCTCGCCGCCGCCTCCCAGAAGCTCGGCAGGCCCTACATTGACCCGCGCGCCCTCGCCGCCGCGCACGACCCCACCACCGGCCTCGCGGCGGTGGGCTTCGTCGACGTGTCGGTCACGACCTTCAAGTGGCCGCTCAACGAGTGGCCCAAGAGCGCGAAGCACAAGCAGCTCGGCCGGATCCAGCTCGAGAACGGGACGACGGGCATGGAGGCCTTTACGATGGCGGCGTTTACGCGCGCCTTCAAGTGGACGCCCGAGGCTGTCAATGTTTTCTTGGTGGATGTGAGGAATGATTTGAGGGATAGGGATATCCATGCGTATATGCTGGCGTGAGTAGAACTTTGTCCCCCCCCCCTTATGCCCTTGCCCCTTCTAGTTGTCTGGGTTTGCGAACTGACTGTTTCTGTAGATATTGTATCATTGGGCGGAAACCTGATGTAGGGGAAGTCTTTTCTTATGATAGAAGGAAGGATTATTATTAATGGATCGTTCATGGGCGAAACCGAGACTCCGACTGCCGTTTCCGTGTCGTTGGGGTAGTCGAAATGTTGCGACGGTGTCTTATTACGGAGGAAGAGAAGCAGCCATAATACCAAGTCACAAACTAGGATATTCCAGCTACTATGTTACAAGTGAGGGGAACACTGTTGGTCGGAACGTTCAAATATTCAGAGCCCAGAAGTGTAAATTTCACTTTCCGACACCCTCTCAAGCGGTCCTAAACCCATAGAAAACAATCCAGCTAGAAAGAAAAGCTACCGTTTACAAACATACTTCGTCAGCCTCACTACCTCTCCCGTAATGCCAAAAGGAAACAAAAACTCACAAGCTCAGACACAACACTTCCTTTCGCAAATCATCCTCCTGTCTTCGAAGCCGCTGCCACCTGTGCTCCGTCGTCTCGGAGGGTGATTTTCTCTCCAGGCTAGTTTCCTTGTCTTCCGCACACTCTTCTTCATTTGGTTCTACCCCGCCGTCAATACCCAGACTTCATTCGACTCTCCCAACCAAACAAGTACACAATGAACACACCAGCATACCTTTTTCCATCAACAGGCGTCCCAACATGTTCCCAGTCCGCGTCATCGAGGGCGGTCGTCTCTTCATACTTTGACTTTTCCTCGTCCTTATGTAGCCCCTCAGTTTGGAGGTCCTTCGGAGGCATCTTGATTTTTGACACCCTGTCTTCTAGCGTGAACCTGAACGGTCGCTGTAAGTGAGACAGGAGAGCTTGTGTAGACTCAAATCAAATCAAATCACTCATCTCACGACATGAGTCTTATTTGAGGGTGTCAGATGAACCACGAGAATTCACGGGCTCATCAAATGTTGAGGCGGCTGCCTTGCGCCGCGCCACCGGCTGAGGCCGACAACGTCAGTCACATGGGCATGGGAGAGACGCAACTACCCAGTTCGGGCTTCGTTCACTGACGATACGCAGAGCAAACGTGTAAGCCATTCAGGTTAGCCCCGTCGGGTGCCCGAATTTGCGGCACAGTTTCTCTTAGCCTTGCCCGTTTGGGAGCTGTGGTTCCCTGGTAAGTTTTTTCTACTGCCTCCACTTCCTCCGGAACGCATGTAAGTCTATCGCGTCAAAATACTCTGGTGATATTCATATACTCCCACTTGTTGCTCTGAAAAGTTGTCATGCTGTAGGATTCGAGTTCTCGTTTCAGGCAAGGAAAAGAAAAGAAAAGAAGTTTCCATATTCACAGGGACAGACATGTAGTATAGGAGCAACGTTGAAATTATGCGGCAGAAAGAAACTGAAACAGACACATTATGTGTATCATTCCATCCAATGCTGGTATCAACCCGATATGCCATCTACTCGTATGCACAGATAAAATAAAGAACCCAACCACCAGATGCAAACGCCTCATTGTCCCTGGCCCGCAGCACTCTATATCCAAGAAAAAGGGCCCTCCTCACTGCTCCATAACCTCCACGATCCCCTTCCAAAAGTTACACCGATCCCTCTGCCCGTCATCGACGTTCTCCATCCGGTTCTTATTCAACTCAAACACGTACCGCGACTGGTTCCGTCCCCAATCGCCCCAGTCCGGCGCACCCGCGAGCTTGAACGTGTTGGGATTCAGGTCGCGCACAAACGAGATGACGTACTTCATCATCAGCGAGACAATGGGCCGGTTATACGTCCGGAAGCTGTCGGGCGTCGGGCACGCGTCGATGCCGAAGACGGCGGGCGCCTCAAAGACGTGCGGGACGCCGAGCCCGGAGGCCGTGTTGTCGTTGTCCTGGACGTTGAAGCGGTAGGACCAGCTCGTCCCGGAGCGGTTCGCGGCCGCGTAGGCGTTCATGATGGTGTTGGCGGGGCAGATGAACGTCGTCTCGCCGTAGGCTTGGCTGGTGGACGGGAACCAGATGTTGTGGTTGGGCAGCGGCGGGAGGAGGGGGTACTTTTGTAGCATCGGGTCGGTTTCGTTCTTTGTGAGTTTGGGGTAGTTGTCTGTCATGAAGGAGACGAACTGGTCCTGGGTTGCGACGTTGGCGGCGAAGACGGATCCCTCTGAAGGAGTGTGTGTGTGTGAGTACCTCGGTCACTGCAGCAATAGGCTGGCGGGACTAACCGTTGCTTCCTGTCCCAAAGAGGACGGGGACTTTAATGAAGGAACCCTTTTCGAAGAGTCGGTACGGGTAATCTTGCAGGATGTCGCCATCTATACAAGGAGTCCAGTAAAAGTGCGGATTTGCCAACCTCCCTGGAAACGGTGATGCGATGTTGGCGTCCTGAATCGCTTTGATGTCTTTGCCGCGCAGACAACCCATCTGGTCCTTGTCATCCGTGCAGCCCAGCTTGTCCAGAGTCTGATTGAACTGGTACTCAAGCTCGGGAACACGAGGCTGCGCGGGAAAGAAGACCGACTCGGACATGGCGCCTGCGAAGAGCTTATCGTCGCGTCCGCCGTAGGCTGCGAGATGCAGAGCGACTGAACCTGCCCCGGCCGAGAGGCCGTGGATAACTACATGATTTGGGTCACCGCCAAACTGTAGAGCTTGTGAGCATGGCTGAAGATAACGTGAAGTGGGATGAGAACTCACCTTTGAGATATGAGTCTGAACCCATTTCATCATTAATCGCTGGTCCAAGAGTCCCACGTTCAGCTCGCCATCTTTGCGAACACGCTCACTCGCCAGGAACCCCCACAGTCCGACTCTGTAGTTGAAATTCACAAAAACGATATTCTTGCCCGAGACATCTACAACTTGAGAGCCGTTCCAGTTCGGATTGGCATTTGAAGTGTAACCTGAAGCCGTGTCAGATAAGAACTCACTGCGAGACCGACGTACAAGGGAAGAGTTACGGCTCGACTCTCATCTCTAAATGGGGCAGTGCTGTATGAGTGGAGGGACCTTACCACCGCCTTGAATGAACAACCACACAGGAAGCTTTGAGTCAGCCGTCGCGTTTGTCGGTGACCAGACGTTGGCGTATAAACAGTCCTCGTCTTGACCTGAGGTAGGATACGTCACATCCGTCCCCAGACAAACCGGCCCAAACTGAGTGTTCTGTCAGCGAGGCGGCACTCGATCCAACAACACAGACCCGCGCCTTACATCGATGGCATCTGTCGTGCCCTCTTTCGGTTCGGGATCTTTCGGTGCTCGCCATCTCAGATTTCCTATCGGAGACGCAGCATACCGCATTCCCAGAAACTGGTTCACACCGCTCGGGAGCGAATTCCCAGCATACCTCGCGTAGCCGAGATCGACGGTGACCCTCGGCAAGTTGGCCTGTGACGCAGCGTCAGTACTTCTTGTGCGACGTACCGCCAGGGAAAATTTTGGGGCAAAGTTGAGACATCAAATCGGACCTCATCTCGAACAGCGAGATATTCACGAATATTGAAGTAGAGGACGACGGAGAGGGCCGCGAGGATCATGCTGGCGATGACAACTGGCGCAGAGTATCTCCGCCAGTTGAACTTCCTCGTCTCCATGACGGGTCGAAGGAGGGGTGAACATGGTCCGAGGTCATATGGTCCCGCGGGCTGCGGCGGCGCTGCGCGATCCCACGTGAGAGCCACCGTGGGAAGCCGTCTGCTTGCTTCGGGAGACTAGAGCCCCAAAGCCGAGCGGGGGAAAGCAGGAGGAGGAGGAGCAGTGAGAGTGCGAGTGATTGAATGCGAGAATGAGGCTAAACTAGCGGTTGCTGCATGTCGTTTCCGAGGAGGGATCCGTGCCAGTCTCACAGACTCTCTGCAGCAGTGAGATGGCGTGGGTAAAACGCCGAAGATGAGTCTTGAGGGGGATCGTAGATGGACCTGCGGACAGCGTCGGACGAAAAGAGGTTGTAGTTGTACATGTATTGATCGGATCCAAAGAGAAATGGGTGGACTACCGCCTACGGAGTAGAATGACGATTTGATATCGCTGAGAACGATAATATGGAGTGTCAAACCTTGGCGACGCCGAGCATGGCTTTGTTAACTTTGGCTTGGCCTACCCAGTTGCTACGGCCAACCCCAACTCTGTGTCACCTCACGGAAGAAGGGATACGGGAGGTGGGAAAGCGGGTTTTCTGGGGTGATGATGCCCACCTCACGCACTATTCGTACAACTGCCATCTCCCATCCACGATTCCACGCCGGGGCCCCCCATGCTCGCTGCGCGCTGCAGACTTGATAGGGGGCACGGGCTGTGTCAGCGCACTGCCAAGTAGACCATCTGCAGTGACGTCGCCCAGGGCCTTTGTCTTTTGCTGGTCGGTTTGACGCAAGGCACGCAGGTAAAGCTGGCCGGGAGCATTCTGGAAGCCAGAAAGTCCTTGCAAAGAGACCCGGCGAACCCCCCGCCAGGAGGACCACTTGAGCGTTGTGCGACAGTCCAACAACGGGCCGCCGAAGAGCCGGGAGTTCGCTGTTTTCGGTAATAGGACGGCACTGGTTCACCGAGGAAGAGACTAGGGCATCGTCATCTATCAAATCGATTCGGAGCAAAAGTGCCGCAAACACTCCGTTAAAGCCTTTCTCATCAACTGCCAAATTGTCTAGTCCACGGCCACTCGGTTCATCCTGAAAAGGGGGACAATGATGGAGTTTTCCACGCTCAAACAGCACCGGTAACAGAGAGCTCCCGGCACGAACACGCCACGCACGCGTACGGGACTACGGTTCCTCCCTCTGCGCAGGGTGCTGCCGGCTTGGCGCTTCATCTGATAGATGAGGCTTCAGCGTTCTCGTAGGCTGTAGCCAGTCGACGAGCTTCTATCCTTGCTCATGTGTCGACCGCGTTCCCCTCCGTGCCAAGGATCAGGACTCGAGGAATTCTTGTTGATCCTTATCCGCTGTCACAGAGCTCTTATCGCTCCATGCTTTTTGGCGTCACTGCTCCTTTCTCGGTAGCATTCAGTCGGGGTAAATATGGGCATCTTCCTAGGGACCGTTGCTTATATGAAGCAAGAAATACTGGGGAAGGTCTCCAGCGGCCATGGGCACACTTCGCAAGCACAGGTCCAGAAATAGCGCCGGCGAGACATTCTCAACTCTCGGGTGCCCATTCTTGTCGTATTCCGACTCGGTGCCGAGTCGTATCCGGGTTAGGTAAGCCGGCACCTCGAAAATGTAAGAATCGAGAAATTGAAGCCAGCTGACTTGTCTCGTGATACTGTTGGTAAGACGGGACTGCTTCGAACAACATAAGATGGCATCAGGCCGTCTTACACATGGCGTCTTCTGTCTCTATTTGACGAACGTCTCCCAGTGGCGGGTTCTGTCGTAGAGGCACCCACTCTGCATATGGTGTTCAACCACAACGTCCAAAAATAGCATCACCCTTCGCCCGGAGGGTGTTTGGCGTCTCGCTGTGGTTGGTCGTTGGGAAGAACTTGAAGGTTCGAAGCAACCACGACGATATATCTTGCGCATCCGCATTCGGAAATTCTGCAACTTCGGCGAGTCGCTGGGCTTTCTTGGTGTTGGAAGAGAGTCATGTTGGGCGGTTGAGTTAGGCGGGGCATCCACCTGTCTAGCTGAGATGTGAAAGGTCCATCTTTCACACTGGTACTCCGTGGACGTGGTAGAGTTATGTCGAGATGAGACTGGTGGCTGCCAAAAGACACTTGATTAACGCCTTCGGGGGCTCAACTTGACACAGTTGGTAGTAGGCTCCCTCCCTGCATATCGTGATTCGCAGGTTGCCGCTCAGGTTCCGCATCCCTGTTTCAATGTCTTCCCCAACAGCGTCAAAGCTGCACCAGTCAGAGAACGAGTCTGCCATTCTCTGTTGGTTCTTAGCGGATAGCCAGCCGCCACCAGTTTGATGTTGTGTCTGAAGTAGACACTCAAGACTCACGATGGCCACATAGTGAAGAGGCAAGGAGAAGCCAAGATAAGCTTAGACCGAGTAAGCCCAATGAAGTGGTAGAGAGTCTGCTGCTGTTACATTGTTTCAAGACTCAGCCTCATGTTGTCAGCTTCCAACTGACCTGACGAAGCCTTGTGTCCCTGAGGCAAGGCCTCTAGGTGTCTCTGACCCTTCCCTATTTAGCAAGACGTGCTCCAACTGTCGACATGTCAACGGTAGAGCTAGCGGCTAAGAGGGTGTAGCTATGGTTGCAGTGGGATGCATGTTGGTTGCCATTGATGCAGTGTTCTTATTGGTGATGTTGTGAGCCTATGGTGTGTTGCAGAGCACCTTTCATGACCTTTGACCGTTGGCCCAAGTTCTTTTGCGCACTCTCAAGTCCTAACAAAAAGGACTTGGAATGTGCAGGTCGTCACGCCTTGTTGATAGAAAGGGGGGGTCCATGGTCCGTTTGAATGTGTTTGCCTACGGAAAGAAACTCCAAGGGCCCATGGAACGGAAGATCTAGGCAAGGTCAGCTCGGGTTGGTCGGGTACCTTCCGATAAGGTGCCAACGCCGATGATTAGCGCCAAATCAGTGGGTAGGAACAGGGGGGCATGGGGGGCAGAATGAGCAGGCAGACAAGAAATGCACCTAGGTACTCCGTACGCCTTTCACCACCCATCCACTGATGCAAAGATACAAAAAGATACTGAGGTAGGCTAACTTCAGGTGGTCCAGTAGCGTCGCTCCGCCACATGTTGCTTGCGTTCGCACCGCGCAGCCGCATGTCCAAGTGCCCCAAGTCCCAAAGTCGACAAGTCCCAGCCCAGCCTAAAGGACCAAAGACCAATAGAGACAAAGTCTGTGATCCCACACTCAGCTCATGCTGTTGTGCTTCCTGCACCTGTTGTCTTTGCGTTTGCCTCTAGCGCCTTCTCCTGCTTCTGCTTCTGCTTCTCCGGCTACTGCACTGCGCTGCCTTCCTCCTTCGTCTCAACAACGGCCCTTTTCCAAAACTCCAGACGATTCATCATGTCAACTTCCCTCCGCCTTTCGCTCTCTTAGCCTCGAAGCGACAGCAACTTCGCCGCAAGCAAGCAATTGGGCTGGCTGCCTTTGGTCCATGATGGACAGCAGCACTGACGCTGGCCGACATGGGGAAGTGGGATCACGGTCGTCCATTGACAAACCCCCCATCCTGGCCCCGGATCCCGCTTTTGATCGCCTCCCGGACGAGATTATCCAACAGTATGGCTGTGTCCCTGCCATCTCTATATCTTCTACTACGGTTTAACTGACATTGGCCGTAGGATATTACAGCTTACCGACCCCGACTCCTTCGCCTCTCTCGTCCTCCTCAACTCGAAATGGCGATCAGTTGCCCAGCAGGCACAGCTCTACGCCCTCCACCTCTTCAAATGCGAATCCTACGCCTCGAGCCATCCTCAGCTTCGCGATACCGATGTCAAAGACGAAGACCTTCCGCGCCTCAGGCGATTATTCGCCAGAGAAGTTAAGCGCAACCTTTTCGAGGCATACCTGCGACCCCGCGAAACCGTTATAAAGTTGATTTCCAACTCCATCAGCTCCTCATCATGCCCTGGCGGCGAGGGAATGCAATTCAGCCCGTCGCCTCGCGGTCACCACGTCCTAGCCTACAACTCATCTCGAATCTACGTGCTCGATGTGCGGGGGAAGGATATCGATGTCAAGAGGGAGTTCAAGATATTGCGCCGTCCCGTATCGACCTGTATCAAGGACGATGGCTCCATGCTAGCTGTATTGTCTTCTGAAATGCAGGTCGACCTCTACGATCTGGATCAGTCACCGCCGCGCCGCACCCAATCTCTGATCTTGGACCATGCCCCGCGCACCATTGCTCTTTCGCCCTGTGGTTCTGTCCTGGCTGCTGCGTACGAAGGAGGTATCGAAGTATCCCTGGTCAACCCTGGCGCGCTACCTACAGATAGACGAGCTGTCAAATGCGACGGAGTCGACTCCTTGTCTTTCTCGTTCGACGGTACTCAGATTCTTGGAACAACAATTCACTCATCGCCACCTACCACAGTTATCCTCACAGCTCCGTATTATGACCCTGGCAACCAAATGGCCGACGATAGCATCAGCGCTCTTTGGACTACGTCTATCCTGTTCCCCAATACCAGTCGTGACTGTAGTCATGCGGTACTGTTGCAAGACTCTGCACAAGAAGAAGCGAGCTGGACTTTCACATACGATCGTAGCTTCGAGACGTTCAGGGCCGTACGCATTGAAGACCTGAGGAACGGAACAACATATTTCACGGGCCCGAAACCCGACCCAGGATCCCAGGCCAAGCTCACGCCTTGCACTCTTCCCGCAGCGACTTTCCATGGAGATCTTGTCAGTGCTGGGTTCCAAGGAAAGGATATCTGGCTCTATGGTATCCCCGAAGACCTCGACGCCGTGCCCGAGTTCCACTCCTCAGGAACTGATGGACTGTCAGCCTTGGCTGGACAAGCGAGAAGAAACAGTGGGCCACCCTCGCGTTCGTCATCGTCCCGGGCGCAGGAGAATCCAAGGATCCCTCAATGGCAAATGTTGTGTGATAAGCTCCGGAACACTTTCATCTGGGGTGCCAAGATTGCCGAACTCGACGGTGTGAGCACGGTGAAATGGGTCGCGGGCTTTGGTCAGACATCGGCCCAGGAGCGTCTCGTCATCGCGGCCCGAGGCATCTCTCCTGGGAAATCCATCATTGAGGAGGACGATATTGACTTCATTGACGGCGGCAGAGTTACCCTCCTGGACTTTGACTACAGCATCGAAGACGGTGTTAGAACAGAGATTGAGATTGAAGTGGGCACCAAAGAGCCTGAGGTGCTCGAAGAGGAACAAAGAGATATCGATACCGAAGTGGCTATTGTACGTCGCAGGACTGTGGCTCAGAAACGGGGTGATCGCGGTGCCTTGATGCGTGCAGCTACGAGTGCTGCAGCCCGGAGCAACCCTTTGCCATCGATGCCGTCGATGCCGTCGATGCCACCCATGCCGCCTATGCCCCAACCCAGAGAGGAACGAGAAGCCAACAACGACGATGGCGAGGATGACCCCCTCGTCCCAAGACGAATTGGAGCAGCCCCACGTATTAATGTTCAAGAGCCAACCTCACCTTCGGCACCTGGGGCAGGCGAGACTGCCTCGATGATTGGAGAAGAAGAGGCAGAAGAAGCAGTCGAAGCCCCTTACTCCCATGACGGGCCCCGCTCCACCAATACTCTCCGTCGCGCTGCCACTGCTGCTGCCATGAACCGAAGCCGCAACCCGCAACCGCCGGCCGCTGGACCGGTAGAGTATCGGCGAGCCGATGGCCGACGGGAGCATCCCCACGAGAGCGACGCCGACAACTGGGTTCCGCCGCCGCCTCCCTACCAAAAGGACGATCCTGTTGACTTGCCCTCTTTCCTACGGAACGCCATCATCACACCTGGCGGTGTGCAGATACCAAGTCAGCCAGCGAGAACCCAGACAGCTGCGCCTGCCATTGGCGCATCAGCATGGGCCCCTCCGACGCGACCAGCTCTGTCTCAATCATCAGGCCGTCCTCTAAGCTATCAAGAGCCGGTCAACAGTCCCCCGGCTAATGCCAGCCACCATCTGCGTATAGCTAGTGACTCGACGCTTATGAGCCGGCCACGCACTGCAGACTCGGCAGTTCGTCCGACGCCCAGCCCTTCGGTCCATGTTGATCTTGACGACGATATCTACGACGTCTCGCCACCGGATTCCCCACGGATGGCTGCGAGAAGACAGAGCGAAACTCATGCCATCTCTCCTGAAGACCAGCGGATGGTCAGCCAGGTTTCGGAGGCTCGACCATCAAGTTCTGAGTCGCACCACGATTCCGAGGCAGTTTCTCCCGAACAAGTGGTCGTCTCCTCGGTCGCTCAGCAGGTTCAAGCCCCTCCCTCGCTGGGTTTGGAAATTCCGTCGCCTTCCTCCGCGAATACTGCGGAGCTGCGACAGCCACAATCAGCATCTACCACTGATTTGCCGTTGGGCAGGCGCCTTTCCAATGCGTCAACCTGGCCTAGATCTGCGCAGCTAGGTGATGGATCTTACCTTCGTCCAGATGGCGGTCCCTTGAACAGTCACCCCTACTCTGCTCCTGCGACTGATGCAAGAGCTGACGATATTGTGGGATCTTGTTTACCACCATTCCCAATGGCCGATCAACTGGCTGGTCTGCGGAGCCATGAACAGCTGCCTCCATCTAGACGCTTTTCTGGAAACTTCAGCTCAGTCCAGCGTGTACCAGTGGGAAGCCGCCGGCCCGGATCTCGCCGGGCGTCTGTGCCACAGCCTGTCTCGCAGCCTGCTTCTCAGGCTCAGGAACAAGTTCAGGACCAGAATCAAGTTGCTGGTCCACAGTACGAAGACCTGCCGTTGATTATCAGCACGCCTAGCGGTGTCACTGGCGCATTCGATGCGCCTACTCGTCAGCAATCGAACCGCAGAACCGAGATGCCATTACTGGCACCGATCCCGCGTCACCCACGGCCGACCCAGTCAGGTCCGGTACGACCAACGGTGGAACGCCTCGAAACGATATACAGCACAAACTCCACAAACCGACCTGAAGCTTCGGGCAGCAGAAGCCTCATGCCGGCGTGGTTACAAGCGCCATCGACGTCGTCTGTAGGCCGACAGTCGCATTCTTCGGTGAACAGAAGACCCAGCCGTGCCGAGCGGAGTGCAGCTAAGAACATCAAGGACGCCAAACGACGCGGCTGGAATGGCTCCCAGAAGAAGAAGAAAAAGAAGAAGCAGGTTGATCACGAGGTCGCCAGCTCTACTGCGTGGACTGAAGTTTCCACGTCTAGCAGGAATGCGGCTCATGGCAAACCAGAGAAGGATAAGAAGTGTGTTGTGATGTGAGGATACCTTTTGAATATTGGCTCATTAGAGAGGCACTATGGTGTGTCGGCAATTGCTTCAAGGCTTTTTGTACGTTTGGAACTTCATGTTTGGAAGTATAGCACCGGAGTTGGGGTATGAAAGGACACGTTTGAAAGATAGATCGAAGGTCACTGGGGTATAACCATGGCAGCGACGATTCAGATATGGAAAGGAAAAGGGGTATTGCTGTGGTTGGCATGGCTTGAATTGGTATTCTTGCCTCTGCTACTAAGAAAGATGGGATAGTTGTAGCTACTCACTCGCTTGAGATCGATGTGAGGTTGGTGCGTCGATCTATGATACCAATTTCTTTACGCACACTATGAAATATATTCCGTACATATTGAAGTCTTCGAGGTTATATTAGATTTTTTTTTCTTTACTGTCGCCTTCTACGTGTCCGTCTACGATGATGACGATTATTCAGATGCTCATCATATCCTTAACAAGGCGATAATGCGTCAATGACCCTGCTCTCAAAACAACCCCCTAACCTCACCTCTTATCCTCAGTTGTTCCGCGTTCTGCTCGTATTCGTCAGTCAATGAACCGAACGACTTGAACGCTGGAGAAGAGCAATGCGTCTGGGTTGAGATTCGCCGCCTGAAGTGGTTCATGGGAAGCTTGGGAACGAACCATGGTTGAAAACTAGAAAAGTCGAGCAGAACGGTGCCTTTTATAGACAACCATCGAATACTGACAGTCTAACGACGGTTTTCCCCAACCAGGACGGTCCATAACGGATGAAATATCGTTCTCCGGTCTTCTTCTTATACCAAATTCAAGGTACAATTTCTACCCATTAACTGCCGAATCCGTACCATCCCCAGCGCTCGCTTCTTCTCAGAATCACTACAAGAGCCCAAGCAAATTCCGCACTCTTATCCAGACCACAGCTCGTCTCACATTCATAGAGTGCCTTAGTGTACGCACAAGAAAAGGGACGTAAAAATAGGATTTGACTCTATGTTCTTGAGACCGACTTTCATAATTGGAATGAAGAAAGGTCTCTAATCAACCTAGCAGAAGGGTTCGCATCGGGGCGAAGAGTACCGTTGATCAGCAGAGTACTCTAGTAGTTCAGCCTCCGATCTGAGCGACGACAAGAAGATCCCTGAGCCGTCTCCAAAATTAGCATCCAAAGGTTGATGTCCGTAGTGGACTCCCCCTTCCCGGCAGTGGTACCCAAGCCGATGGGAAAAATAAATGGGGTCGAATCGACAACGATGTGGAGTTAGGATGTCATCAGCGGCGTGCTTCTTTGCTTGTGGTGCGCCAGGCAAAGCAGAGAACGTGACGGGACCCCTTCAAAAAAAAAATTGGATGCCAAAAATCCGGGTTTTTTTTTCCTTTCTTTGCACCGTTGGGCGGGTTCCACCACCTTCTAGCGATCGGCTCTTGCAGATCTCGGTCGATTCTTGGCCAGAGCTCCGGGGGGGGGGGGCGCACCCGCGGCTCACGACACACCCTGGGAAGCGAATACAACCCGGGCCCATACATGATTTCATTGAGCCGTGCAGTAATACCTGGTTCCTCCCGTGGTGACTGGTGACTGGTGAGAGGGCGGCCAGGCTCTTTGAATCCTGCTCGGTGCTGTGTGCCAAGATTTTTTTTTTTTGGATGGTTGTTGGTGGTGGTGGTGGTTGATATTGGGGGATATGATGAAAGAGGTGACTGGACTGACCGTACTTAGATGACTTTCTTCCCATTTTCCGGCTCTTGAGTTGGAGGAAATACACACCGTCATTTTTGTCAAGTTTTTTCTGACTGTCCCTCGCTTCTTCTACTCTCGCTGTTTTGCTTATTTACTTATACTTTGCTCGCTTATACTACACTCGCTATAGACAGGAACAGGGAGAGAAAAGATCAGACGAGATGGCAAAACGCGACAGCTTGACAGTATGGCTTCCGAAAGAAATGTACGGCTCCGTAGAGCCCTTTGCCGACGACAGATTCATCTGGTGCCCGATGCCCTTCGACGACTCCTTGCCAGTTGAACAAACATCATTCATCGACATGGGCGGAGAGGACGAGGACGGCAGCGACAACAGTAATAACAACAACGAGCCCGTACAGCAGCATCCGGGCGATGACAAACCGATACTAGACTACGACCTTCCCGCCCCGCCGCCCGCGGCCGTGTTAGCGGGGCCGGCGACGGACATGTCTCCTTCGGAAACCGAATCCGAACGAGAGTTTTCGCTGCGGCAGATTAGTCAAAATCTCGGCCGGGGAAGGCGGGGGAGACCCCGGAAGATGAGGCCGGATAGGCAGCAAAAGCACAAGCATGCCGGGTCCGAGAGCCGGGGGTTTTCGGTACATTTAGGGTTGAACCTTGATATTGAGGTTACTCTCAAGGCGAGGATATTTGGCGACTTGGAGATTAGCGCTTTGTAAGTTTGCTCCTTGAGGATCTCTCCGTTGGGAGTTGGATGTGTATCTCTGCTGACGCTGTGCTAGTGATGCATTATGATTATGACTTTGATGGGTTGAAGTGATGATAGCGAGTGATTAAAAACGAAGCAACGCCTGAAGCTATTTGCGACTTTACGAGGCGAGGGCATACACACAGAACCCACGGTGACCTGCATCACTGGACCGGGCGAGCCTCTGTCGTATAGCAAACGACGCTCCAAGATATCCGGACCGGCGCTGTGAGTTCCCAAACTCTCAGAGCAGTGTTCTACCATTGTACCTAGTACTACCTAGTACGCCAGCGCGGAAAGCAGATATCAAACACAAGGCAGCTTCCCAAGTCCTCTAGAAAGAAGAGGCCACGTATCGTCAGAGGTATACTCACAACGTACACATGGTAGAGGACGTCTGTCGAGGCCACACGCTCAGCCATTCCTGTAAGGGAACCTGGAGCTAGTCATTGCCGTGATGAAATCGGAGGCAATGCCGAGCTACTGAAGGACCGTCGATGACCGTGTGCATGGTGGGAAGAGACCGAAGAGAGAGAGAGGGGGGGGGGGATACGCAGATTGGCAGTAACTGATACTTTGTCGTTGGAAGACATCTGTCGCCCGGTACGCCCCTCGGTCTAATTAGAGCAAACCATGGCCCGTGGTGATCCATTTCATGGTTAAGAACCTAGGAACGAGATTTTGGTTGCAAAACAAAGAATTCATAATG
>JFFI01000925.1:0-10451 GCA_001563125.1 Colletotrichum salicis | reverse complement strand
TAATGATATACAACAAAATGGGATGGAATATAAGTTGATGGAGTGGCCATCTATAAGAGACGCCAGATTCGCATCAAACAACGTGTTTGCTTAACATTCTTCGTAGTGCAAACAGCTGAAATCTTCGACCTCACGCCCTCAAGCCCTGGCGCCAGCTCGCCCACGGACCACACCCCCAACTCCCATCGAATCTCACCCATCTCAATGTGGTCCAGAACACGCCCCAAACTTCAGTTGTAGTGGAGACAGACACACTATTCTCCCGAAAGTGCGAACAAGGGGCCTCCCCTGAGATGTGCAGTATTTGAGCCTAAACCACGCGAGACCTCTACACTAACGGGCTCCCGGACGCTAAAAAAAAAACCCCCCATTGGATGTTCCTGAGGGGGACCTGATGTGAGATTTCCCGTTTGTGTCGATGGGAGGTAGCGTCTGGGCACTAAACCCAAACCACCAATGGTTTCCAGCCTCATCGGGCGCAGTGATGGTGTGCAAATCTCCTTGAAGGGGTTTCGCGCCGCCCGGACGGAATAAGAGTGATTTAGCCTGCTGGTTAAATTTTTTTTTTCCCTCTCTCTTCAATCTTGCCTACACGCTCTTTTGCCTCGCTCATTCACTCATTTCGGGGGTTTGTGTTGGGACAACTTTTGCAGGACCAACGAAGAGATGACCTCAGTATGAGAATGCGCCATACCCGTATCCCAATTTCCCCTTACGACCTATGATATCCGGCATTGTTTGGTTCCGGATAAGCTCTCGATAACCGCCCTTGCGCGCAAGAAACAATAATCGACGATCCCGCCACTGCCGAACTTCCTACAGCTTTTACCAGGAAACTTCAATCGATAGCACAAGAGAAGGACAGAAACGATATCCCAACTACAGTCGATCCATCTCCAGCTTCAACCGACCCCAAAACGACAACAATGGCCCGCAACACCCTCCTCTCCCGTCTCCTCCTCCTCCTCGCCGTCCTCGCGCCCCTCGCGACGGCCCAGCTCTCAATCTACACGGCCTCCGACAAGTACAAGTACCAAGGCTGCTTCAACGAGACAAATGACCTCCCCAACACGGCCCACGACCGCGCCCTCTCGGGCGGCGCATCCAAGGTCATGGAGGGCAACATGACGGTACCCCTGTGCCTCAGCTTCTGCAACAGCGGCGCCGATAAGCAGTATACCTACGCCGGCGTCGAGTATTCTCGGTACGTTTCTCTTGTTCTCTCCCCCCCCCTCCTCATCTGCTTCTTCCTCCCCTGCCTGGAGCTTCGAAGCTTTCAGACAGGGGTCCTGCCACGGCATTGTAGATGAGGAATAAAACTGACGATTCAATTGTAGCGAATGCTGGTGCGCCCAAAGAATCTCGGGCCTCGCGGTCAAGCTCGACGACAGCCAGTGCAACCTCCCCTGTGACGGCAACCAGGGCATGGTCTGCGGCGGCGCGCTCAAGTTGAGCGTGTACATGGTCAGCGCCGGCCTGCGGTCCTGGTCATCGCCCGCGGCCGCGTCGTGGGCCGCGATTGTCGTGGGCGGCTTGGCGACGTACGTGTTGCTGTGAAAGTGATGACCTGGTGATGAGGTGTCACGGTTGGTATTGGGAGGTTTTTTTTTTTTTTTTCGAATGGCGAAAAGAATGGTTACACGACAGCAGCGTTTTATTGTTTCTTGGAGGATACCCCCCTGTTCCATGTGATTTTGGCCTAGGTATAGAAGTCTCTGAATTGATGATTTGTGTCTCACTCTCGCAGCGGACATCTCAACGGACATCTCACATGTGAGGTCCCAAAGTCAGACATCACGGTGCTTTCTTTTTTTCCAATTCCGTGCCGCTTCGGAATCGCTGCATAAGGTAAACCGATGCCAAACCACAAACCCAATCAATGGTATCCTATCATAATCTTCGTGACTGGGTATACAACAAAAATAATCTTATAATCTCACAGGACCCAGGCCCCTCTGCTCAACAGCCCTCTGCACCGCCGCTTTGATATCAGCGACAGTCTTCCTCCATCCCTGCTTGCCCCGTCCCTCGCTGCCGTCGTCCTCCACAAGCCAGTCGAGCCACCGCACCAGCCTCGAAGCCTTTTCCATATCTCGCTCCTCCGAGACGACCCTGGCGAGATACTTTTCAAAGACCTTGACGTCGTCTTGATGCGGCCCATCGTACCGCGTCCCGTCGTGCCAGGCCTCGAGCATGTCCTTGATCTCCTGGATCGACTTCACGGCGGAACCCATAAAGTTCATCTTGGGCGGCGGCGCAGGGAACTGCAGCTTGGTCTGTCCGGCGGGCGCGGCGTCGCTCGACTCGCCATTTTGTTGCCTTCTGGGAGCATTGAATAGGAGACCAGATCGTTTGGCCAGCCGTTTCTTGCGGTGGTCCTCAATGATCTCCTTCCGGACGTCCTCTGGCAGCTCTGCGAGGAAAGCTTGGTCCAGCTCATCTGGCTCTTCTTCCTGAGCGGCATTCGCGGTGCCTTTGTTCGCCAAGAAGTTTGTCTGCTGGCGGTTGGCAGCTGCATCTTGCTGCCTCTCCCTGGCGTTGAACAAGGTCCTCCCACCTCGCTTTGTCGGCGTTGTTGGCTTTCTTCCCTGAATCAGCCGGTCCTTGCGTGGTGATTGCGGCAAACGGGTTTGTTGCACCGGTTTGCGTCCATACTGCGCCAGGACCTCGGCCTTCATGTCTTCGGGCAAAGCGTTGAAGACCTCCGGGTCGACCTGAGAAGGGATCATCTCATCCTGAACCGCTGGGCTATTACTCCGCGACTTCACTTTGGGAGATGCCTGCCTAGGCTCAGGCTTTGGCCTTTGGCCCCGTTGAAGTTTAGCCCGGATATCACCTGGCAGCTCAGCTAAGACCGCAGGATCAACTTGGGACGGTAGGATGAACTGAGTGCCCATGATGTTGAGGGGAGTATGAGCCTTGTCATCCCTTTCACCGGCCCGTGCTAGAGCCAAAGCAGGATGCACCTTGGGCTTTCTGGGTGTTAAGGGGTCATCCGTAATGGGATCCAGGGAAACGTCACCACGGGTTTGGGCATCCCTTGTTTTCTGAGGACTCTTTGTATCCTCGATCGGATCCGTTTGAGCTTTCTTTGCTGGCGGTTGGCCACCAAAATTTGGGAACGCCAACCGTCGTTGGCTGCTCTCTAGCCCAGTGGTGCTAGATTTGAGAGGTTCCAGTTTCGTCAACTGGACACCAAGACCTCGAAGGTCACCCGGGGTAAACTTGTATGAACGAAGAATGGAGACAGCCTCCTTAGCGATGATTTCGGCATTGTGAGTTGCAACCCCAAACAAAATGCTCTTGCTGAACGAATCGCACTTCCCATGCCCCAGATGCTTCGGTGGATCACGAGGTGCGTCTGAAGCTCGGCGCATGATCTTCATGGTGAACTGCTTGCCCTTGACCTCTTCGCTGAGCAGTCGTCTCTCCAACTCTTTGCAGAGATTGAGGATGAACTCTTCGGCTTCCTGCTGGTTGATGAAGCGAATGCCCCAGTTGACCTCAGCCGAGACGGACTTTCGGGGTATTTGTCCACCCAATTCGGTTTTGTCAATGCCGCGAGCATATTCCCAGAGCTTCTCCCCTGTCTTTGGCCCGAGCGAAGAGGAAAGCCGCTCCTTGGAAACCTGTCTGATATCTTTGACGAACTTGACACCAATCTCCTCAAGCTTTCCACTGAGACTGTATGCGACCCCAGGTAGGTCTTTCACCTCGAGTTCGCCGATGACTTCTAACACCTGCTCCGGCTTGATTTGAAATTGTCCGGCAGGTTTCGCTCTCCGTAGCGCGACCTTGGCTAACAAGATATTAGCCCCAATTCCGACTGATACCGCGCAGCCAGTCGCGTCTTTGATCTTATTGCGCAGGGTGAGAGCAATCTTTTCGGCCTTCTCCTGCTCTCTCCAAACACTGCCTTCGTCAAACCCGGTGCCATCGGATCCTGTGGAGGAAAGAATAATTGACGTGATGTCAACGAGGGCTTCGTCGATGCTGACACTCTGAACAACCCCTCCGAGATCGAGAATCGATTCGTAGAACAGACGACTCGCTTCCTCGTACGCGGGAAAATCGTATGGCAAGACTTTGATATCCGGACACAGCTCAAGTGCTCGCTTCATCCACATGCCATTCTTGACTCCGAATTTACGCGCAACGTAGTTACAGCTTGCAATTTCTGAGGCGGTGCCGCTGCTGTGAGCTACTACAGTTGGTTTGTCGACGTATTGTGGATTCTTCTTGAGGGAAACAGCGCAGAAGAAGCTGTCAAAATCGACGTGAATAATGTATCGTCGTGATCCTGGCCTCCTCCGCACCGACTTGAGAGATGGCCCCTTTTCCTTGGCAAGATTCTGCATTTTCGACTTCAACTCGGCTTTCCAGGTCGAAAGGTGATGAAGACGACTTTCCGAGTAAAACTGCTTCAAGAAATCGGGATTCGCCGTTGATGATTTCCAGATCTTAGGATCCGAGAGGAGTATGGCGTTGTGTTCCTCGGACGTCATGTCCTCTGACGACTTGCTTTCCTGCTTAGGTTCCTCGATTCCTCGCGTGGGCTGTTCTTCAGCTTTTGGTGGTGCGGTATTTGCTTCAACCTTTTCCACTTTGACTGCTTTGTCCTCCTCTGGGAGTATGCCGACCATAAGCTCGTCAATTTCCATGTCATCAAACTCTTCGACATCGTCCTTTGGCTTCAGTGGCGGCTTCTTCATAGTCTCCGACACAGATGGGCTGTACGAATTGCGACCATGGCGTTGAGCGAGCGGGGACTCGGATCGTTCAGCGAAACGACTCAAAGATGGCGTCGCGGGACTTGTTGTAGACCCCTTGAACTGGCTAGTGTAAAAACTGGCATCGGTTTGATCTCTGTAACCTCTTTTTGCTTGTGGTGTCGATTGACTGAGCTTGTTGGACTCGTCGATTTTGAATACCTTCTGACGCGGTCCATCATGGTTATTTATTCGATAATCCGACCAGGGAAGTAGTCTCCCAGCCTCAATTGAGTCAGTGACCCAGGCTGGCTTGACCAGTCTATACCTGCTGTAATCCATGGACTTCTTAGGCGGAACAGAAGACGCTATTATGTGCGTTGCCATGGTCTTTGAATCCAGATACTGCAAGAAGCCAGCGCCATGTTGAACAAGCTCGCGGTGTAAGCTGACATGTTGGTTAGCGACTTTTTATACCTGTCAGAGTCACAGACAGTGACCCACATGTGAAGTGGTGGTTGCGTATAACCCATAACATGCGCAACGACCCCTTTGAATATTTGAGGCTTCTCGCTTGAGGCGGCGCGCATGTCGGCGTCCAAGTTTTGCAACTTGATCTTCTTCCGCCGAAAGTAGTCACCAAAGCCGCCGAAAGCGCTCTGCTCATACTCTTCGCCAGTCTCGTCGGTGAACTCATGGCCCTCAATCCTCTTCCTCACCTGCGAGGAGTTCTTCTCAAGGCGGCTGCCCATTCTGTCAGTTGTCTCGGATGAAGCGCAAACTCACGGCTTTATGAGTGCTGTGAGCGGTGGGGGCGGTCTTTTGACTGGCGTCTTGAAGATTTTCTTGCAGATCAACCCGTACACATAGCCGGCCGACTGAAATGGGTCATTTTTGGAAGTTGTGAACACGGCGTTCAGTCGTTGTTCTTATGTAAGGTAAGGGAAATCGACAGAAGGGCGTGGTGACAGTTGGTGAAGTGACGGAGCCCCGGCCGAGGTGGATGGATGCCTGCAAGCGCGTTAAGTGGGTGGGTCCGTCGCGTTCTGTAGTCTGCACGTCCCAGGATCTGCATGACTAATCAAAGTTCTTCAATTACTCAGGGAGCACTGACAGCTTCCGCCGACGACGTCTCTCAAGATACCTTACCTCAGCCCAGTTGCGACCGTTGACTTTAGGTTTTCTGCTTCCAATCTTGCAAGAAATAGCGAGCATGAATAATCAACAGTTCCGAAAGCTTTTGGGTACTGACTCCGGCAAGGCCGCGTCGCCGAGCAATGCCTCAACCAAAGTCAGCGCAACACCAGGCGGCAGCGCGTTGGGATCCCGACAGCGATCCAGCATCCCCATGACTCCGTATGTTGCCGTCTCAACTGTGTATGGATCACCGACTGAATTTTTGGGTTAGACGTTCCGTTGGAGTTGGTCACAGCCGGAACGAGTTTGCGCGCCAACTTGCGGAGAGGAATCAAGCAGATCAGCCCCAGAAGAAATTTCGCACATCAGCCCCGAAAGGGTCAAGACTCGCAGAGGGCTACGTCGACCGAGCACGAGACCGAACCGACGACGAAGAAGATGACCGCGCAAAAAGGATAAAGGCGCTTGAGGAAGCCCTGAAGAATGAGGAGATTGACCAAGCGACGTTCGAGAAGCTCAGCAGCGAAATTGCCGGAGGAGACCTTTCGAGCACGCATCTGATCAAGGGACTGGACTTCAAACTTCTGAAAAGAATACGACAGGGCGAAGACGTTTATGGAGACAAGAAGGATGACGCAGAAGAAGAGGAAGCACCCCCGGAAGAGGAGGTCGACGATGCGTTCGATGAGCTGGAGTCAACAGAGGTGCAGGCTGTCGAAAAGGAAAAAGTGAAGAAGAAGGGCCAACTTGCGCCTATGACCCTTGCACCTGGAAAGAAGAGAACCCGCGACCAGATTCTGGCCGAGATGAAGGCTGCGAGAGAGGCTGCCAAGACCCAGCAAGAGGCCGCCCTGAACAGCAAGTTCAAGAAGATCGGAGCTAAGCAACAGGCCGGAAGCCGCATCGAACGGGATAGCAAAGGCCGCGAAGTCTTGATCATAATCGACGAAGATGGTCACGAGAAGAGGAAGGTCCGCAAATTGCAGCCAGGGGCCGAAGAGGAGATGCGCAAAGAGTTCATCCCGGACAAGGATGCCAAGCCGTTGGGTATGGAAGTGCCCGAATTTTACCAAAAGCAACAGCAAGAAGTTGAAGAAGACGACGATGACGACATCTTTGCCGATGCAGGAGACGACTATGACCCGCTAGCTGGAATGGACGACAGTTCTGATGAGGAAAGCGAGGGCGAGGTCAAGGACGAAAAGGAGACCAAGAATAAGCGCAGCGCCGACACAATGGCGATGCCACCACCGCCGCGGCCAGCACAAGCGCGCAATTACTTCAAGGACTCCAAGACAGATCTTATATCTTCGCAGACTCTGCAAGGACCCTCCATGTCTGACCCGGCGATACAGGCTGCTTTCAAGAGGGCTGCCCAGCTCAAGGCGGCGAACACAGATCCAGAGGGAGAAGCGGACGACGACGGCGAGGAAGCCAAGGCTCGTCGGGAGCGCCACAAGAGGATGCTACAGAGCGTCGACCGAGATGCCGAGGACATGGATATGGGCTTCGGCACCAGCAGGTTCGAAGACGAGGCAGACTTTGACGATGCGCCGGTCAAGCTTTCGGAATGGGGCAACGAAGGAGACGATGATGATGGTCAAGGCGGCAAGAGCAAGAGGAAGAGAGGCCCTAAGAAGAGGAAGGGCGACGCCAACAATGCGGCTGATGTGCTGAGAGTGATGGAGCAACGAAAGGCTGCGGGCAAATGAGCCAGCCATGATTGTCTTTGAACGGCTTGTTTTAGGTTGGAGCTGTTGCTTCGCAGAGTTACAATCTGCCGGTTTGTTTTCCGGAGCATCCTGGACAAACGTATACAGCCATCGTCTTTACAAGAATCGAAATGATACCCTTCACGCGCCCAAACTAGAGCGCGTCTACCTTTAAATCGTCAAGTTTACCGTTTTGAATAGTGAGCACCCTCAGTTTCTGTACGACATTTTTCGACCTTGGATTGCCGGCAGACGGCTGGTGCAAGATTGATCTACGTTTGGCGTGTTTTCAACGGCGAAACCATCCTAGAAACACCTCGTCCTCAAAACAAAATCAAAACATGACGTCGAGACAGAGTCAGGATTCACGATGACTCAGCTGGGCTCTTGCTTCCCAGCGACCCGGCAAACACGAGAAGTTGTTCGTTCAGATGTGGATGCCGTGTGTATCTGCTGGACCTTCCGAAACGGGCGCAGGTCCAGTCGTTGCAGCGGCGCTCGGAGGGCACCGCCTCACTTATCAGAGACCGCCCGACTCCGCCCACGGTGCTTGCCTGCCCGCCCCAAGGGTTATTTGGACCTGTGAGCCTGTGAGGTAAGAATGCCTGGTGGAGTGTATCCTGTGCAGGATTCATCCAAGAAGTTAGGTTGCCCGAAAGCTTTCCTTGTCCCCCCATGACTCCTGACCAGCGAGATCAATGGCCAAGGGGAGGAAAGCGAAACAGAGCAGACATCATAGCCTTGACGGGATTGGCCCAACGTTGTGCGGAAGAGTCCAAGTCATTACCTAAAATTGACCACTTGTTTCCTCTATGTGTCTGTCAACTCGTCACCAAACAATTCCGCAGTCCGCAAACCCGCTGCAGACCGGCCGGCTCCCCCGCCCCCATCCTTGGAGCCCCAGAATACCTTACCTTGCCTTACTCCGTACACTATTCTACTCCATTCCACCACCCCGTGCTCGTTTGGTTTGGTCTTATCCACCGAAAGTGGGCACCACACACGGGCTTGTAAACTAAAAGCGCAACCCCACGGCACCGGCGACAAACGTCCGTGGTCTGTTCACCTTGCGGAGGGAACACCAAGCTCAACGTATCAGTACAGAGTATCATTTTCATCATTATTTTGTGCGGTTTCACTGATTGTCGTGATAAGCCACAAATTCCACACACATATCTGTTATTCTCAACAACCCGTTTACCTGAGCCACCATGGTTGATCTCGATTTGCCCGAAACACCGGTGCCGGTCTGGCTGGATTGTGATCCCGGCCATGATGTGAGTTACTGTCCTGAACTCATGATGTGTCCCTCATCCTGTCCATGTGATGTCGCGCTGCCTCACTCAGATATTGGTGAAATATAGCACATACACCAGCGAGCGATCACCGAATACCTTCAAGCCAGTACTGATCAATCTGACAGGACACCTTTGCCATCCTCCTAGCAGCCTATCACCCAACAATAAAGCTGCTAGGCCTCTCAACCGTCTTCGGAAACGCCCCCCTCGAGTGAGTGAACATCGACCATCTCTTACAAATCTCATAATCACGAAAGAAATAGTGCTAACCAAACACCCCCAAGGAAAACCACAAACAACGCCACCTCAATCCTCACAGCAATCGGCAAACACAATGACATCCCCGTCCACGTCGGCGCCGCAAAGCCAATGTCCCGCCCGCCCATGCAAGCCGCCACCGACATCCACGGCGAATCCGGCCTAGACGGTACCGACCTCCTCCCCCAACCCGCCAAGGACGCAAACCGCTCCGTCCCGGCCATCGACGCCATGGCCGCCGCCCTCTCCGCCCAGCCCGCCGGAACAGCCTGGCTCGTCGCCACGGGCTCCCTCACCAACGTCGCCGAGCTTTTCGCAAAGTACCCGGACCTGGTCTCCCACCTCAAGGGGTTAAGCATCATGGGCGGCGCCATCGGCGACGGCTTCACCGACATTGTCATGGGTGTTGTGGACGGGGTGCCGCGCGTGGGCAACTGGACGCCGTGGGCCGAGTTTAATATCATTATCGATCCCGAGGCCGCGGCTGCCGTGTTTCATAATAAGGCGCTCGCGGCCAAGACGACGCTTGTGCCGTTGGATCTGTCGCATCAGGTTCTTGCTACCGAGGAGGTGAGGGATGCGTTGCTGTACGGGACGCACGGCGGGGAGAAGATGGGCAAGGGGAAGACGACGCTGAGGCAGATGTTGGTTGAGTTGCTCATGTTCTTCGCCAAGACGTATAGGTATGTTGTACACACATACACTTCACTTACACTCCTCCTCCCCCTCCTTCCTCTGTCCTGACATTAAATGTCACGAGAGTTTTGCTAACCCAGATGGACAAAAGCGACGTCTTCGGCATCACAGCCGGACCCCCTCTCCACGACCCCCTCGCCGTAGCCGCCGTGCTGACGGGCACACGGCACGAGATCTCCTTTCACGACTACGACGCCAAAAAGGGCAACTGCGTAAAGTACCACGAGCGCTTCGAGCTCACCGTCGTTACGGAGGGCGACCTCGAAGAAGCCAAGAGCGGCAAGTCGCAGCTGGGGCGGACGGTCGCAAAAGCCCTGCCGCCGGGGAGCGAGGGCGTGAGAATACCGCGCGGGCTCGATATTCCCATGTTCTGGAGGGTGATTGAGAAGTGTACGGAGAGGGCGGATCGGGTTAATGCGGGTGAGGTGGGTGGGTTGAAGGAGGGTGGGACGTTGGAGAAGTGAAGTAGGTAGGAAATGAGGATGTTGAGGGAAAATGGGGTTGTGTTGATGCTCCTACTTGGTGGGTTGAATATACATTTTTTGGGGGGTATCAATAGACGTGAGTATTCATACAGTCAGTCAGTCACCTGCTATGGTCTATAAGTTGGGTTTTTTCTCAAATTGTCACCATCGGATGAG
>JFFI01000923.1:0-11543 GCA_001563125.1 Colletotrichum salicis | reverse complement strand
CGTTACATGTTTCGGCATGCGCCCACGAACAAAGGCAACCGCTGAGGAAACGGCCCTAGAACTGCAGCTTTCGAGACCCTTCTAGCCACCGGCGTGAGTCGTCTTTGACCCACGCGACACCGACCAGGTAGCTTTGCAACAGTCCTGACGCATGCGCTCGCGACTTCAAGCTTTTTGGACAAAAGCTGTTGACGAGCTTCATCCCCGAGCTTCTTCAAGCCGTCGCCCTCTCCCATCGGTACTTTTAAGACGACGAAGCGCCACATTTTGGCGAGGCAGACCAGACGACATCCGCGACAAGTACCGCAACACCCTACAGCTTCTCGCAAGCTTTCTGAACGAACGCGTCGACATGCCAGCGGATAAATCGAGGAAGCGCAAGGCGGACAAGGATCTGCAGAGATACTATGCTGTGCGCGTCGGTAAACGGCCAGGCATATATCTGACATGGCTCGAGTGCCAGAAGCAGACTGATAAAGAGCCAGGAGCACAGTGTATGTCAAGGCACCTGACCATGCCCCTGTGATCTCTTGGAGGTCTTCTTGGCCGATCCGACTGACAGAGGCTGCTTTCTAGACAAATCTTTCTTCACTCGCGAAGAGGCTCAGGCGTTCGTGGAAGGCAAGTTCGTACCCACGCCAGCTGGGCCCCCGAGATACTATGCCGTCGCGCGTGGTAACTTCACGGGCATTTTCGTCGACGACTGGGATACGGTTCGCTTGGCAATCAAGGACGCCAAGGGGCCGAAGTATAAGAAGTTCGATACATACGCCGGCGCGTTGGAGTTCATTAGGGAATGGGCCAACGAGGAAACGATTGCCGGCGCCGAGGCCGGCGCCCAGAAGCATGGTATCAATATCCCGCCGAGGAATACAGCCACCAGCTCTTCGACGAAGGCCACAAAGGTGAAGAAGGAGACCGATGGCGAGACGGAGGAGGAGACACAGGAGGATACCGACGACGATTCCGTGAAACAGGAGATATTGAACTTGCCACAAATTTTTACGGACGGAGCTTCGGCGGGCAACGGTACTCCCTCCGCCAGGGCCGGGGTAGGTGTCTACTTCGGACCCAACGATGCAAGGTTAGCTAATCCTCGACTACATCTTCTCTTCCTTCGTCATGGTCCATTCTTCAATCGAAGCAGTGGTGATGCTATTCCCCTACATCATTCCTTCAACAGATTAGACACATCGGACTAACTTAGTCGGATTAAGAAACGTATCTGAACCCCTCGAGGGCGAACTGCAAACTAATCAGCGAGCAGAACTCGCCGCCGTCCTTCGAGCACTCGAGTGCACCTCGGTCACGCAGGATGTCCAAATCTGGACGGATAGCAAATACACGAGGAACTGCGCCACCCGCTACATCGAAAAGTGGGTGACCAACGGCTGGAGGACTGGAAGTGGCAAGCCTGTCAAAAACCAGGACTTGATCAGGGCAATCGTCGAACATCTTGACAGGCGAGAGGCCGCAGGAACAATAACGAGCATCAACTGGGTCAAGGGTCACACCAAAAAGCTAAGCAAGACAGCTGTAGGCAATAGGGCTGCGGATGAGCTCGCCACCGCCGGTGCAAGGGGGATTTTGCCAGCGAAGTCAAGAAGAAAGCTCAAGTGAGGCGACAATGATGGGCTCGGTGTTCAAATCGGATAGGGATGATCACGATCCGGCAAAGCACGTCTAAGGCGTGTTCAGATGTGCCTACCTGGTGGCGATAGTATAGGAGACAGTGTGGCAGTGAGTGGGAGGGATTGACAGAGGGCGACCTTACGCGCCAATTGACGATACCCGGACGAAGCTCCGACTTCTCGCACTATCGTTTTACAGTAGCGATATGGGTCATGGTGAATATTACCATATTACCATATTCGCGAAGAGTTGTTGGCTTGATAAGACGGGTTACGTCAAAAGTAGGGAAGGCCCACGCCTTCGAGTCTGTGGGATTGATTGAGATGGTTTTGCTTGCGTCGATATCTCCCTCTCCTTGAAACTTTTCTAGCCTTTGACACTGTATTCATTTTCAATGGCGGATCGTATATTTGGTATTGTTGTGATCCTCGAAAGACGTTGACGATAAAGACCTAGAGGAGTACCTTGTATGCAGGAAGGCTATCGACGAACGTTTTCGTCGCAGAATTCCCATGACGTTGTCAAGTGTTTAACGGGCGTGTTGTTCAACTATTCTGTTCTTCCTTTCTGTCTGTTGTTTAAGTAGTTTCACGTCCCAAATACCGCATATATTCATCCCAAGCTGATTTTACATTGCCCTCGACAAAGTTCCCTCCCTTATTCCGATACTGGAACATGTTACCCACGTTGGATTTACTACAAATAGTAGCTCTGTCTCATTACGTGGGATTTTCTGCCTTCTCCAAGGGCAGAATATCTTTATCTTTGGGAACCCTTTTCTTCCTCGTTGCTTCCGCGGCTCGGTGGTGTGAAATGTAATGGTCTTGGAAAACCTGCCCTTGTCTCATAAGCACGGTGGCGGTTTGTGAGACCATACTAAACTTATAGGCAGCTCTACGTGTGTGTTTTTTCTGCCTCGAGCTAATGTGATTAGGGTGTTCTTCTCGTTACTCGCTCTCCCTTTCCACGCCCCCCACGTTGTCGTTTCTGTGGGCGTTTGTGGGCTGCTGACGAGGCTCTTGAGGCTAGAGAATGTGATTCTAGACAAGAGAAAGTTACAAAGAGGGGCGGAGGCAAGGGAAGGGAAGGAAGAGAAGGGTCCTCGATTCTTGGCGCCGGTTTGAAGTTCCGAGAGACTAGTTTACTCGTCACCTTGCTACGCTTGTTTGATACAGTCTTGTAAGATGAGGCAGGTATTGCTTGCCGTCGAAACCCATGTCGACTACATGTAGAAAGAGATTCAGAGAGACATCTTGTGAATAATTAAACTTGGAAAACTTTGTGAACTACGATAGGCCTCATACGAGGTCCGGCTTTGATGATGAGAAGCGCACAAGAAAGCCGTTGAAGTGGGCATTCTCAAATAATTCGTCACGATTCCGTGAGGTCAGGTAGGCACGTAGGAAAGGCCCAGCGTATAGAGTAATAGCTTCCATCCCACTTCTGTGCAAAACGACTGAACTCTGCCTACCCCACATCATCGCAAATCTGAACGTCCCATCATCTCACTATAACACTTACTTCAAAGGAGCCATACCTCATCGGGTCAGCGACAAACACCCTAGGTGCCCTAGCAGGGGACCAGGAATCCCCTTCCTCCCGCTTTGCCAAACCAGCGGTGATGATGGAAAAACAAGGGCCCGGTCGGGGCCACACAGCTCGGCGGCGTTCGCCCCGATATCCAGAAACCACCGACTTGCATTGGGATCCTCGCCGACTCGCCGAGCTTTCTTTTTCCTCTCTTCCTCTTCCCCCTTACATCGCGACCTTCTTGCCAAGGACTTTCACTTGGTGTACGGATACCCACCACTCGACCGCCCGCGTCTACGCACCGCATTCGGAACCCATTGGGCAGACAGAAAGCTCAGAACCCCTCCAGAACCGCAAGGCGTGCAGACCGCCATCTCTTGGTCGCAGAAAAAAAGATCCAAAGAAGCAACCATCATCGCCACGAAAGTCGTTGATCCTGTTGGTCTCCCAATGACAGTCAGCCACGCAAGCGCCGCAACTCTCCTCCTCGTCCACGACGCTTCGAACCCCGCGATTCGATAATAGTCGTCTTCCAGTTTTGGTCTAGAATCGCCTGTAAACTCGGATCGTTACCGCACGAATACCTACCTATTGGTTCCGGCGTCCTTCGGATCCGAAATCAGAAGAACCTCCCTGTCCGTAAAGCGCGCGCGCGCGCGTTCACAAGGCCTCCGTCGTTTTGTGTTGCCGAGAGATAAATCGCCCCCATCGTGGTTCAAAAACTTGGCGAACCGGGACTCTGTCGCATTCCCACGCGCACTTATCGGATCATCTTACCCACACGATCGCGGGGGCCTACAACGCAAAGTCGCACAAAGTGTGGAGGCTTTCCAAGCTCCCAAGCCCGACTTAGCACCTTGGCGAAAGCTTGAGTACTTCTCGACCTTTTGTGAAGCAAAACCTTCCCCAAGAAAGGCCGCCCAAGATGCCTACCCTCGCGCTCACAAACTTCAATATCCTCGTGGGCCTGCTGGGTGGCTGGATCTCGCTGTTCGGCCTGGTCTCGTACCTATGCAAGGAGAACTACTACCTCTCCGAAGCCCGTAAGTTCCATTCCCGCTGTTCACACGTTCACAGCCCAATGGAAACCCCAATGGCGTATGGCGTCAAGGGTTGCAGTAGATGCGCCCAGATCGCCATGCAGGACGACGCGCCTTTCTCAATTCGTCTTGCATCAAGCAGCTAACCAAAAAACCCATAGTGATATCCCTCCTCGCGGGCGTGGCCTTCTCCCCTCCCGCAGCAAACCTCATCAGACCGCTGGAATACGCAGGCACGGAAGAGGATGTAGAGAGCGTCACCCTCGCCTTCTCCCGCCTCGTCCTCGGCGTCCAGCTCGTCCTCGCCGGCGTCCAGCTGCCCAGTAGGTACCTCCGCACGCAGTGGAAGCCCATGGCCCTGCTCGTCGGGCCCGTCATGACCTGCATGTGGCTCGCGACGTCTCTCCTCGTCTGGGCCATGGTGCCGCACATATCGTTCTTGCACGCCCTCGCCGTTGGCGCTTGCGTGACGCCCACGGATCCGGTGCTGTCCAACGTCATTGTAAAGGGCCGCTTCGCCGACCACAACATCCCCACGGAGCTGCAGGAACTCATCATCAGCGAGTCCGGCGCCAACGATGGGCTGGGGTACCCATTCTTGTTCTTTGCCCTGTACCTGATCAAGTACATTGGCGATGGCGGCAAGCAGGTCTCCGGAGGCGCGGGCTTGGCGATGGGGTTGTGGTTCGGCGAGACCTGGGGCTACACCATTATCCTCAGCGTCATCTACGGCGCCGTCGTCGGATGGCTCGCAAAGACGCTGCTCAGATGGGCCGAGAAGCGCAAGTACGTCGACAGGGAGAGCTTCCTGGTCTTTGCCATCTCCCTGGCGCTCTTCATCGTCGGGACGTGCGGCATGATTGGCAGCGACGACGTGCTCGCGTGCTTCATCGCCGGCAACGCTTTCACGTGGGACGATTGGTTCCGCTTGGAAACCGAAGACGATTCCTTCCAGCCAACGATTGATATGCTCTTGAACGTCACCATCTTTATGTGGTACGGCGCCGTCATCCCGTGGAACGAGTTCCTCCACAACAACGTGATCCCCATCTACCGCCTCATCCCGCTCGGCATCTTGGTCCTGCTTCTGCGGCGCCTACCCTTCGTCTTCGCCATCCACCGCTTCATACCCCAGATCGAGCAGGTGAAGCAAGCCATCTTTGTGGGCTTCTTTGGCCCCATTGGGGTATCAGCCATCTTTTACCTCTACGTCACAATCGAATTCCTGCACACGCTAAACGAGGGCGACGAACCTCGTTCGGATGTCGCTCACCTGCCCGAGATAGTCAGAGTCGTCGTCTGGTTCCTCGCAGTCTGTAGTATAGTAAGTGACGCACTCCCCAAACCGTCGAGAATTCAAATGAAGTTTCAAATAGGTGGTCCACGGGCTGAGCATCCCGCTCGGCAAGCTCGGCTACTACGCTCCGCGCTCGCTCTCTAGAGGCATATCCTTCATGAGCGGCGACGGCGACGGCGAGGGTGGTGCCCCCGAGGCCACTCGACCCTCGTTTCGCATCCGTGGCAGAGTACTGTATCCCTTTGGTCGTTCACGATCCCAAGGTATCGAAGCAGCGACAGGCTCAGGCTACGATACCGAGTGGCGGGTACAGTCACAGTCACAGTCTCAACCACAGTCCGACGTGGAAGGAGCAAACCGGCCCATCTACAGAATCGGCGGCTCAGTCATCCCTCCGCAGCCTGCGGGCGCGGACGAGCCGGGCGCGGCCCCTCCTTGGACGAAGCGGCCCGATCAATCGGAGCAAAAACGTTCAGGCCCCGAAGACGGAGAATATGTTAATGGTTGTCAGACAAAGGTGGCTGGTCAGCATCAGCAACAGCAACAACAGGCGCAGACGCCACCGCCACCAGAACTCCCAAGTCGTACAATCCGGTTTCCGGACGAGACACCCGCAGCACCTCGGTGATTTGCGGGAAGGAAAAAATCCTCCGTGAGGCAGCAGATTTGTGTGTATGATACAGACTTTTTTCTGCAAAAGACGTTTCTTTGACTTAGACGTGAGACACAACCCACGCGGTTGACAGAATTCCGGATACCACCAGTCACTGTCAAATTCCACGTCTCTCGGGGGTTACTCTCAGAAAAGTATTTGGAGACGACAAATCGCGGTCAGTTAGTTGGCCTTTCAAGTGACACTTTATCCCATCTTGTTCGTACTCGTAGAGGGTTGAGCAAGCGCATGCTCCATTATGTTGTAGATAGAGAACTGGGGGATAGAACCGGCTAGAATACCCGTAATTAGACGTCTAATTGACTGGAAAGATTGCCACTCGGTATTTGCTCGGTCCACCATTTGCGAGTTGTACACTACCTCCTTCGGAGTCGCCTAGAGTACAGTACCTTATAGTTGTTGCCGCACGTAAACCAAGCTTCTGGGTGGTGTAAGGCCGTTCGTTGATTGGTGCTCTTGGGTTTGGTAGGCTGGTAGCTGGACTCTAGGTAGGCTGGGTGAGACTAGGTTACCGCCGTTGGCTGCAGTCCAGGTGGTGTCCAGTACGTTTCGATCAAGGTCAGATGGAAAACCAGCTTTATGCACAATCTTAGCCACAGTGCAAGGATTTTTTCACATAATGAATCCAGTCTGCTGTGCGCAACCCGACCGGACCAAGAATGGTTGACACACGATTGCAAAGGCTAACTAAAGGTGAGGTGGTGGTATTGAGGCGTTTTGTGCGAGATTCGGAGCGACGTCGGGGCTGAAGAGGTAAGTGTCGCATCTCGATTTCCTAGGAGGCTGGCAGGTTTGTTTGTGTGGTTGTTTAATCCCGCTCAGACGGCGAGGCTTGAGCTGGGCCGGGGCCCAGACTCGGGCAGAAAGGAATTGATCGACTGGTTGAATTGCTTCGCTGGGAAAAGGATGGTGGCAGTGCGGTGGTAGTGGTGGTGGTTGTTGGTGCATCTGCGGGAAGGGTTGCATTCACCACCGGGCTCCGTTCCTGACGGTTGAGGGAAGCGGGAGCCTATCAAAGGGCCGATGATTGACATCGGACGCAAGCAATGCGGCAGGCTGATATCGTGCCAACCCGTCTTCCGCCGGTTCTTGCGTCGGATTACCGTAGGCGGCCAACGGTGGCTAGATTTGGCTTGGTTGTGTCGTAGCGTAGCAGTTCGTTGCAATGACTAACTGGTATTGCAGACAATCGCTGTCTTGCATTTCAACGAGCAAATTCAAAGATGGGCCAATGAGCTAGGCTATTTCCCGGCGAAAAGGTAAAAAAGGAAGAGCTTGTCTCTGGACGGAGGGAGGAAAATCGGACGGTTTCTGGAAGGCCGAGTAGTCTTCTTGGATGGAATGGTCCGGCCAAGGTTAGGTTCGGGACACACGCCGCAAAGTCGTACCGTCTCTTGTTGAGGGAGGTGCGTAGTATTGCTGCATAACGAGGGCAACTAAGATCCGCTCGGTCTTGATCTCGATACTTTAGTTTAGGTTGGCCGGGAAGGAACCCAGGACACAAACCTACACAGTCCCGTTGGAGGAGAGGTAGGTACATGGGCCTTTGCCTGCATTAGCTGTAGCAACAGGTAAGCGCTGACGTCCTGAGACGAGCCGAGCTGCGTATTAAAGTCGATGACAAGAGTCCGTGAGAGAGTTAGTTTCCCGCGGCACCGGTCTGGGTCGGCGTAGCTCGACTCCAAAGGAGAGGATCAGGTTACTGTTTTCGTCCAATGTGCGGGCACACGGTAAAGTTGGCCACAGTGACCACTGACCAGTTTTGGTAGTTCACAAAAGTAGGTGACAAAAGTGAGCAAAGACTCAGGGGGTCTCCTAGGAGTTGCCGTCCGCTGCGTATCACGAGACTTGGCCAAAAGCGTATTGTTTTTGTGGAGAAGACTCTAGGCAGAGAGACAAGAGACGCGTACATACGACCAAGAGCCAAGTGGTATCCGGACTTGGAAGAGGCCAGATTGCTTCAGTATCAAGCAGTATGCTACTTGGTGCCTGCAAGATGATGAAGACTGACGTTGATTGTTGATGAGGGGCAAGGCCGAGTTGTGAATGTGACGACTGACGAGTGAGGTAAGCCTGCCTGGCGAGGCAAGGAAGGCGGCGGCACTGCAACTCTGCATCGCCGGTGCATTGGCATCCTGGCGACAGGTCAGGGCCCAGAGCCTGAGCCACCGGGAGTGGCCCAGGGTATCGAGTCGAGGGTTCAAGAACCTGGCACTGCCTGGAAGCAACCTGGAAGGGGCATTTGGGCCCTTTAGGCCCTACCGGTATGAGAAACAGTGGAATGGGGGGGAGCAGGCCCGAGGAATGTGGCTCTACCTGGGCTGAAGTGGGTTTCAAGGCGGGCAGGCAGAATTGCTGCACATGGTGATGAGGACTGGTTCGTGACTTTTGTATCCGTAGTTCGTACACGTAATCCGTGGACAGTACTCCGTAAGCAGGCACTAAAAAGGCCAGAGGCCTTGCTGGAACCTATCGCAACGAAGTTAGTTAGGTAAGCGTGTATCAGTAAAAGAAGGTGACCTGAGATAGAAGATCCAAAGGCTCATCTCGCAGAGCAATGTCATAATTTACCGGGTATCCGTACTGCGTACTCAGTACCGGAGGGGGCCATCCGCCATCGGGACGCGTGTGTTTTAGCTGCGGTGCCCTGCGCTGGCGTTGGGGATGATGCTGCCCTGGTCTGCTTATCAGTCATTCTTTCCAAGGACCAAGACCAAGTTGTGTGGGTGGTGGGTGGTAGGAGTGAGACTGTCTTGATGGTCGACAGGAAGAATGAAAGTTTCTCACACTGTGCGCAGACATTAGCAAGGGACCGTCGCAAGACGAGCCTCTCATTGGCCAGAATGAGGGTGGCTTGAGTGGACGCAGGGCACCGGGTGGGGCACTCGGAGCAGGCTGCCAACTGTCTTGGCGGCGCGTGGCGCAGGTGCCACACGGTGCGTTCGCGTAAGTCTTCCGCCGCAGACACACGGCCAATCCTGTACCTTTTCCTTCGGTACGTGCCTCCCGTACCTCCAATGGGAAGTCGGATGTCCTTCGAAGTTTTTGTACGGATCCCAGCAAATTTCCACGCCTCATCAACCTTTTGCAACTCGACTGCACACTTCAGTATTAATCGACCATCTTCCTACACCAACTTCCATTATAATCGCATTCATCCACTCTCGCTCTGCGGACCTTTTGGCCAATGCAGACGCAAGCCGAAAGGGAAAAGAGGAAATAGGTGAGGTTGCTCTTTTTGCTGCGTTGTCCGCGGTCAAGGCAAGCAGGCACAGGCGCGCACGCACGAGGATGGATACAGATACGGATGCTGAGATACACGACAGACCTGACACTGATCTCCAATGCAGAGAGCACAGAGACGAGAGAGCCACGGCCGCAAGCGCGGGAAGAGCACAGGGCGTCAGTCAGTTCCAGCTCCAGCTCCAGCTCCAGCTCCGACTACCTACCGTGCTACCTTACCTTAGCACCTGGTCCTGAGGTACAACTCCCAAGCAGACACGCAGACATGCAGACCGCCAGGAAAGTTCGATGAATCTAGCGTGCTCAAGGTTGCGGCTACCTTTATGAGTATCAGGCCCAAACGGGAAGCTTGACACTGGGCATCCAACGCCACAACGCCAGCTGCAAGACGCAAGACGCAAGACCGACTCTAGGATCCATCCATACGGATACATGGCATTCTCAGCAAAGTCGCACAACCAATCTGGTTATCTCGCTCTCATTCCCATTGGTAGGTAGTCTGGTAAAGATACCTATCTGCCTACCGTCCGTTCCAACACTCGAGTTGCAGCGCCATCTCTTCCTCCGTCCCTGCCACTTCGACCTTCACTTATGTCTGTCTGCTCGGTACACAGAGGAAACCATGCCATGTAGTAGGTAGTGCCACACTATCTGAGGCAAGGTATGATCGAGGAGGACGCTGCAAGATGAGAAGAGAGAATGACACGGCACACACCACCATTTCTTAACTCACACCTCAGATTGGCTCCCGCCCACGCACAGCAAGCGAGCGCGTCTCGGAGAATGGGGCGGCCTGATGGCGAACAAGCTTCAGACCGATCCTCATCGTACTCGTTCAGTCCCAAGATTGAGTGAAATACGTGAATACCTACCTACCTTACTACCTTACCTGCCGTAGTTATGCCTTTTCGCCGCAGCTTGCGTCAGGCTTTTCTGGACACGGTAACACCTAACTAAGCCAGATAAGCCATCCAATGAAGCCAAGTATTCAAACGTGCCGTATATCCTCAGCTTTAACAGAGTACGGATACAAAGTATGAGAAATGATCCAGCCACGCCTCTACTATTATCCAATACCTTACCTTAGATAGGTAGCTTACCTTCACCTTGCCTTACATGCTGCAACTTGGACACACACGGAAACAGCATACACAACCACACACCCCTGCCCGCCCGCCCGCATGCCAGCCTGCACATCACCAAACGATCAAAACTCACCCGGTCCATAATTTGTTCCATTTCACCATCAACTGTGCTTTTTTCGTCGTTTCTGCGTCTGTGCCTACCTTACCATACTGCCTACACCTCCCCTCTCTGTGTGCTGCCGTTGTATCTTGATGCCACTGGCTCGGTGCTTACTCCGGCCATTGCAACCCTTCGGTATCATCTTGTGTTGCCTGCAAATCCAGCGAGAGTTGTAGCCTCCAGATTATAATCGTCTCCGGTCACCGGGGGCCGGCGCTCGTTCATCAAGGTCACACAATACCGGTCGATAGCCGTCTGTTGTCATCGCTGGCATCCATCCGCCCGTCTTGTCGTCTGCTTTTTGTTCATCGCTCTTCTTCTGCTTCTGCTTCTTCTCGTTCTTCTTACAACGGTCGCTGCATTTGCAACCAAACTCAATCGGTCTGGACTCTGGACCACCACCTATGGACACACACACACACACACACAACACTCTGGAACGACGGGCGTTGGCTTTATTGATTGGCTTCATCTATCTGCACCCCGATTCGAATCGCTCTTCACATATCCATCCCCCTGTCTCTTTCACTTTTCCCAGCCCAATTTCGAGTCACCGCTTTCCAAGGGACTGGCCGCTTTTTGAGACATTGTTACCGCCTCGACTTGGACTTTCTGGAGATTGGAGCTGCCCGCACGCACGCACGTACACGCACCAGTGCAGACTCCGATTCCTGGGCATACAATTTCCGCCCTCGCCTTTTTTTTTTTTTTTTGTTATTTTTTGTTATTTTTGCCCTTCTTCTTTTTTCTCCCTCTGCTCATCGTACCTTGGACTACCTACCTAGTAGGATTATCACTCTCCTCTCCTCTTACTACACCGGGGAATAACCAAGAGGAAAAGAACAAGAAACACCCTTACTGCGTTCCCTCCAAACCCAACCCC
>JFFI01000921.1:0-13242 GCA_001563125.1 Colletotrichum salicis | reverse complement strand
CAGCTTGACCTGACCCGCCGACCTAGACGGACGCTGCTCTGCTGGTGACAGGAGAGACGTTGGGATAGAATATATACCCTTAGTCCTACATGGTAGGGCATGTCGAGGTGGAAAAGAGGGGCGGAAACCGTCTGAAGGGCTAGACAGTCGTTAATCCTTCCAAACAGCAACCCAATGCGAGCTTGTCTTCTCCGATACAACCTCCAGAAATATTTGCTTGAGCTTAGACTGGACCCTCCTTGCTTGGCAGACACCCTCTCCCGCCAAACGAAGACCATGGTCTTTCGAAGTATGGGAGTAGAAACCTGTCTTCGAGAATCAAAACTCTCTGACTATAATTACATCTCCCCCTCTGTTTCTCCTTCCTTGAAAATCTGAGCCACTCTGCCCTCGTAATTCCACGTCTGGGCAATATGACCTCTAATCCCGACACTAGCCCATCTCAACCCATGACTGAGTGCATGAAGAACTCACAATACCTCCAAGACTGACTGTTATAGACGACTAAGAGGTCTGTTGGTGTGTTGACATCTATCTGCATCTTCTCTCCGAGAACCCAGTTCCAAGCTTGGCCGTACTGCCAGACCAAACAATGCTAAATCTTGCCTCGCTTGTAGGCTATTGTCTTAAGATCTTGCCCCTGGAGGCTGGAAGCCATCGGTTGGCACTTTAGATACACACAACAAGAAGAGAAGATGCGAAGCATGGGCATGGAGGGCCAGAGGGAGGGGGGGGGGGGCGAGATCGATGTTGAACTAACTTGAGCCCATGACTTGGAAGACTTTGGAGAAGCACACGAGCTTCGAAGGAGGGTGATAAGGTAGTCTCCACAAGAACTAATCTGTGTGGGGCTCTGTGTATATGAGAGAAATGCATATTCAATATTGACGCGTGGGAATCCCAACGAGAGAGTTGCTAGGGGAAGTTTCAGCAGTGGTAGGCCGATGGTACTCGATACGAGCCGTCGGAGCTGAAGAGAGCTTCAACGCAGGCATGAAAGGAAGGATAGTTAGAGTGTGGAGTCCAATATGGTTATCTGTGTATTAGAGCCGATGATGATACAAGTCTCGAGATGTCGTACGAGAGACTTTCGCTGTTTCTTGTGAAGGAGTGACTACCAGACGTATCTAAGAGACGAGATGGACTCAGACGAACCAGGTACCACTCCAGATGAAAGGACATCATGCAGGAACCAAAAAGTATGATTGTGGAAGCTACTTCTCTAGGCATACTTCCGCCGTGGTTACTTGAATCGGAACGTTATTTTGGGGAAGGGAGCTTGGAGCTTGCCTTCGTCTACGTGCCATACGTTGCGGGGAGAGACGCTCTCAACCAGCAGTGGTGTGCATGTCAAGATTTATTAAGTGATTGCTGAGTAAAGTAGTGTTGGCCTACAACGAATTATACGTCTGGTTCGGCTGGTAGCTCAAGACAGGCCATTACGGGTGGTAGTGCCTTTCAACCTAGCACAGCCTCGCACTCCAAACGTTGTTCTATTCTGGCGAATGATACCGTCGAGACCGTTTCTACTAGTTTGTTGGCACTGCCACAAGTGTCGAGGGACGAGAAGCCAACAAGACTGCCTTTTACTTCACTAAAAGCCTGATCCTAATGAGGGGTTAAAACTGGGTATGCATGCTAAAGAACCACGTAACGCCTCTGGAAAAGCTAAGGCATAACCCGTGTGGGATGTACGCTACTCGACATCAAACGCGTACGTCAAGGTCCCTCGTAGCTCCTCGTAGCTGTACGAAAGCTGTACGAGAAAGCTGGTACGAGCATTTCGGAGCATTGATACCGCCGTGGTAAAAGCTACTATGGGGAATGGGACAATCTAATTGCGGCTTCGCGCTTATTATGCATTGGGTACCCGCAAGGACCATAAGAAAATGCCCTTATAGGCTATGGTAAGGCAATTGAGTTGGTGGTCTGAAACGAAGCATCGAGATGGACCATGGTCAAGCTTGGGGCGTAGAGTGGTGGCCCCATCTTCGACCGTAAAGGTCTTGGTTATGCATGAGGTACTCATCCACATCAGCATAAATCGATTGTAAACCTTTTCTCTCTCTCTCTCTCTTTCTCTCTTTCTCTTTCTCTGCGTGAGAGGCTTTTTCTCTCTTCAAGATTTTCCAAACTCCCCAGTCATCATCATGTTTCCCGACAATCTCACCTCCAGCGGCAACGCCTCCGGGTTTGTGGTGGTGAAAGATGCATCCGCAGCGCTCCTCTCACCATGGAGAACATTCGACAAGCTGTTTACGTCGGTTATGGGTTATTCTGCCAACGAATTCGACTTCGTTTACGGACGGACGCCATTCTCGACTTTCACTGAGGCCATGACTATGGTGGTACTGTATCTGGTAGTCGTCTTTGGCGGCCGGGAGGTCATGCGCAACCGCAAACCACTGGAGCTGAATACGCTCTTCAAGATCCACAACTTCTTCTTATCTCTGCTCAGCGGTGCTCTACTGGTTCTCTTCGTCGAACAGATTGCGCCGAGCCTGTGGCTGAAGGGCATGTACGAAAACATATGCGGACCGTCAGGCTGGACACAACCACTGGTCGTTCTCTACTACGTGAGTATTCAAACCACCTCTACCAAGACCGTAAGCTGATTCTTCGTCGCAGATCAACTACCTCACAAAGTACTACGAGCTCATCGACACCGTCTTCCTGATGCTCAAGAAGAAACCCCTCACGTTCCTCCACTGCTATCACCACCCGGCCACCGCGCTCCTCTGCTTCAGCCAGTTGGTCGGAGCCACCCCGCTGTCCTGGGTACCCATCACGCTCAACCTGACAGTGCATGTGGTAATGTATTGGTACTACTTCCAGACCGCACGAGGCGTCAAGGTGTGGTGGAAGCAATGGATCACCGTCTTGCAGATCACCCAGTTTGTGCTGGACCTTGGTGAGCTGAACCGCACCCCCTCCCCCCAACACTCATTCACTCGACACGTGAGATATTCTGCAACTGGATTGATGCTGATACGAGTCGACAGGCTTCGTCTACTTTGGCTTCTACGACGTCTTCGCAGACACGTACTTCAAGGAGATCCTCCCCCACGTCGGCCGGTGCGGCGGCGAATTCTACGCAGCCATGACCGGCGGCGCCATCCTGACGTCGTACCTGGTTCTCTTCATCATGTTCTACATTACAACTTACAAGAACGGCGGTCGCAGCAAACCAGCTGCGTCGCAAAAGCCCAAGCCGGCCGTCCTCAACGAAAAGCAGACCTTGGCGGCGGCAGTGACCTTGGGAGGTAAGAACGCCACGGTTGAGCTCGAGACCTGAAGAAACTTTTTCAACTCAACTCCAACCTTGTTTTTATTTTGGACAAAGCATGAACCCATAGAATACCATAGATCACGCAAGCATTGTCGGTCGGGTGGTCCTTGAAATCGAGCCCGGTGCTCGGGCCAGTTCTTCAAGGCATAAGAGGGGGGAGGGGGACGAAATACCTGGTTTGGTTGCTATTGGTGGCGGTGACGTTCGTTGATGGGCGTAGTATTGGTTGGGGCTTCGAAAGCAAGGCGGGAGTTTACTCCGGATTGTGGAACAAATGACATGAGTTTATTGGAAGAGTGTGCCCATCTCTGACTGTAATGCAAAAGTGAAATGCCATGTTTGATGATGAAAAAGGGTGGTGGGAGGAAACATCCGAAGTCGTGCTGTCTGAGGCCTGCGGCCTGCGGGAATGAGGCGGGTCGATGGATTTAGAATTGCGGGTCTTGGTGGGGCATATCGAAATGCTACTTGCCCAATTAAGACACCGCGGGAACGTCCGGGGAATCCTGGTCGGCAGATCGCGCTAGTACGAATACGCAAAATGCCCTCTCCTCCTTCTCCCCTCCCCTTCAACATGGCTTTTGAGGGAATTCATCTTGCCAGAGTCTTGATGAGAAGAAAACCCGTTAGATAGATCGCAGAATGAATTGAAAAATGTACCACTGTTTTGACTGGTTACCTCATGTATTCAGGTCTATCTGTTGACATGTTGCCATGATGTCACATCCATGGAACTAGCTCCAGGTGTTTGCTCTTGTGTTTGGAGCAGGGCAACGAAAAGAAATCACATGCAACTAACGCTGGGGTTATCTTCAGTCTTACCAAGCCTATACTGTATTCGCGATGAGTTCGTTCGATAAGACCTTGGGCTAAATGTCGGCAGCGGGTGGTTTGCTCCATGAAGGAGGCATCAGGGCGACGAAGTACGGGCAAGCCCCCCCCACTCCCCTTCCCCCTTGTTTCAACTCTGAACTTCTTTCAACCTCCCACACCAAGATCGTGATCAATAAATAATCTGTGCCACGGGTGGTGAGTTATGAGCAATTGTAACAAGCCAGCCATTGACAAATGGACGGCACGGGACAAAACATTGATTCATTAGATAGAGCCTGATGAAGGTCAGGGACGAAGAAATCATGGAGAGAGAGTAAGTAGGTAGTGAGAGAGGCGAAAGAAAGAAGACGAGAAAAAAAATAATGACTGCATGGGGACTCGAAAGCAAAAGCTACAGCAACGCGGTAGCGCTGCACTTCAGAATTAGGGGTATAACCATCTTAAGCTTCTGGGCAGTAGTCCCTTTTAGTTGCTGTAGCTGATGAAGCGATGGTCAGTTGCTCCCTATAACCTACCTAGAGTACCATCGAATATACACATCTTGGTCAAGTACGTGATGAATATACGGAAACAGGAACTGTGCTCATGAAATGGGTAGACCCTGCCCCACCACCTGTCCTCGGTTTACCTTTCTGTTATTCGCGAGGATGCCAACTGCCCTCCTTGGATCCCATGTTCCATGTTCTCTTCCCGATCCATTGTCGTGAATCCCGACAAACAAAGACATCGGCCCCCGGCTCCCGGCTAGTCTGAATTTGACGGCGCCGGCCCCGGATGGCATCCGCCCACGCCTCCCCGCACCATGTTCTTAGCGCCCCCTCGACTGCTGTTCTGTGCTTTGTTCGGTCTCTAGCGGCGACCCTCCAGCTCCATGGTTCTAACGGGAGACCCCCGCATTTCATTGAAAGATAAGGTCATCAGAAACAGGATGTTAGTAATGGCACCTAGATTTGACTGATCTAGTCATTGATCTGGCAGCGGTGCCAGTCGTACTCGTTAGCTGGATACCATTCTACCTCCTGTCACGCAGTCGATCTACTCTCCAGACCCATGCCGACCGCCATCGCCCTCTCCGAGGCGTCACTGCCTGACAGCAGTTGGGTCTGCTAGCTCGGCCCATCACTTCGGGATCTGACGTCCAGTCGTTCGTAGAACGCCTCAACAGCCATTACGTCCAACGCGAGGCTATTCCCAACTTGGATTGATGACACTCCGTACGCAGCTGAGGATGTTCTACCATTGTTCCCGGACGCCACAGATGATTCGGACACTCAATGAACTGCAAAGAATGACTAGTGATACGCTAAACAGGGACTGTAGGTGGTGGTATGGCTGCTCCTCTTAAGCCCGGAGGGAGCAGCTTCCAGATGCTTGGACAATTTACGATGCTCAATCGTTCCTCTTTATTGAGCCTGGCACTCACCATAATAGCAATCTCACAGAGATTTTCACGTCTCAATGATTGGCTCCCAAACATCATTGATAGTGCCAGAAGATAACAATATGGACAAGGATGATGCTCATCCGCACGTGGCCCCAGATGAAAGCGGTGCACCACAGACAACCAGGCTATCACTCGGATCCAGACCATCCTCGGAGTTCCTCGGCGAGGAGCGCTCGCGAATCTCAATCATACACTGCCACGCTACTTCTTTGCCGGGCCTCGACGACAACCTGTTTTCATCCTATTCAGAAGAGAACGACAACGACGGGGAGGAGATTCTCCCACAGTCTCTGACGAGAGAATGGGAGGAAAAGGTTCGACTTTCACAGGACTATCCCTCTACCACCGCCATCGTAATGAGGAGGGTGACAGAGGTGACAGACGAAGAGACGTGCAAGAGGAACAGCGTACCTTCGATAGCATCCCAAACTTCCCACGACGACGACCACTGCCGCCGTCACGATTCCATCAGATCCTCAATCACCCTGACAAATGGGCCACGCCCGCCACCAATCCCTCGACGGGTATCATCTCTACGACAACCCGGCGCCGTGTACGTGATCCCTCGTGTAGATCTACTTTCGCCCACAGAAATCCAGCGCGCGTTTCCGCTCGCCATGAACAGAGTCCCATCACACACCGTCTCAGACTCACATACCCTCTCAAAAACAGACGACGAAGAAAAGGGCGGCTACTCATCACCGCAGTCCGAGTCCGCATCAATCATCTCGTCCATCTTCGCCCCACCGCTCCGGCATCTGGCGAGTCACCCGTCTCTCCACGGATCCCTATCGAGTGACACGCCTCAGGGAAAGGGGCAGCAGCGCCCTACCCCCGTCACGGAGCAAAGACACCCCGGCAAGGTCGACGCCCGGATCAGTCGCTTCACGAAGCCATTTGAGCCGGGCATTGACGAGATTGATGGTGAGGACCACTTGCACCGAGTGAGGCATCTCGACGTGGCGAGAGCGGAGAAGCACGGCACCGTGTCATCGTCATCCAATGTGGAGGTTGAAGGGGAGCAGTGGGTTGAAGGATGGCGGCTCACCTTTCTGGTTGTTGGAATCTGTCTCGCTATGTTTTCCATCTCGGCCGATCGAACTCTCCTTACAGCTGTAGGCAATCATCTCGTTCACTAACCAGTCCCACAACTAACGGGCAATAGGCCATCCCGCATATCACATCGGAATTCCAATCCACAGCAGACATTGGCTGGTACGGCTCAGCCCACCTCCTCACGATCTGCGCCTTCCAGCCTGTCTTTGGCAGGGTCTTTATGCTATTCTCCATGAAATGGGCATACGTCTTTGCCACGTTCATGTTCTTAGCAGGATCGCTCGTCTGCGGCCTTGCCCCCGACTCTCTCGCGCTCATCGTGGGTCGTGCCGTGGCTGGCTTTGGAAGCGCTGGGATTCTCACAGGGAGCTTCGTTATCGTCGCTACGGCGGTTCCCCGGCGGCTGCGTCCGATTTACACGGCCATCATCGGAGTGATGTAAGTAATCTCTATCCAAAGACGGAGAGAAGTTCAAGACGTGTGGACGCTAACACAACGACAGTTTCGGCATTGGCGCCACTGTTGGTCCTCTTCTAGGGGGTGTCTTCACTGACCTTGTTGTAAGTAGTCCTACGCTCCCAACTACTTACCAAAACAATACTGACCCGTTCGCAGACGTGGCGGTGGTGTTTCTACATCAATCTTCCCATCGCAGTCTTCACGCTCATTGCCTTCCTCCTATTCTTCCACCCTCGGCAACAATCACAACACAAACGAACCTTCTTCAACAGAATCTTAGACCTTGACCTGATAGGCAACGTGCTCCTCCTCGGAGCCTGCGTAATGCTCTTCCTAGGCCTACAATACACCGCCCAAGGCGAGGCCCTGTCAAGCACAAAGATCACCGGTCTCCTCTCAGGCGCAGGCGCGACGGCCGTCGTCTTCGCAGCGTGGCAGTGGTGGAAGCAAGATGGCGCACTGTTCCCGCCCTCCATTGTCACGCAGCGAACCGTGGCCGCTTCCTGCGTCGCGGCCTTCGCCACGTACGGAGCGCTCCTCATCCACATCTACTTCCTACCAATATGGTTCCAGGCCGTCCGCGGTGAGAGCGCCATAGCGTCCGGCGTGGACATGATCCCCTACGTCGCAGCGATAGCCCTCTTCTCCCTCCTCGCGGGCATCGTCGTCTCCGTCGTGGGCCACTATCCAGCCCCGGCCATAATCGGAGGCATGCTCGCGACAGTCGGGTGCGGAAAGCTCATGATGCTATCACCCGACACGCCGACGCCTCAGTGGATAGGCTTCGAGATTCTCGTCGCGGCGGGCTTCGGGATGGCCATCCAGCAGGGGTTCACCGCCGTGCAAGCCGTCCTGCCGCCGGACGAGGTGCCCGTCGGGACCGCGGCGGTCGTGGCGTCGCAGGCGCTGGGCGGCGCCATCTTCGTCTCGGTCGGGAACGCGCTGTTCCAGAATCATCTGCTGCGGGCTTCGGCGGAGGATGCGGTTCCCGGGGTGGATATTCGGGCGGTGCTCGGGGCCGGGGTGACAGCGGTCCGGGCGGTTGTGCCGGTTGAGGCGCTCCCGATGATGGTTTCTGTCTACGATGATGCTCTTCGCGTGGTGTTCACTGCTGCGATTGCGTTGGCTGGTATTTCGGTCGTTGCGGCCTGTTTCATGCAATGGAAATCTGTGAAGGGAGTGAGAGCTGCGTGATGTTCCTGGCGACGAGGTTGAGGAGGGGGGGGGGTTGATGATAATGAGTCCATTCTTTACGATAGCGAAATTCAACAAGCTTATCTCTATGCTTTTTCTTACGCTATTCCCAATTTGCGTTTCGTAAAATATGACTCCTGTGAAGCCGTGTCTTCTTAAAGTAATGAAAGGATCGATGACGATCGCAACCGCCCCTGGCAAGGCAACAGGATTAACCTCTTGTACCCGTGGAGCTGGTGGAGAGGGACCTGCAGGTGTTTGCAGCGGACCATACATATGGCACTGCTCTGCAAAGCAGACCATACTTACACCATAGGAGTCAATGACAGTTGGGCTTTGAGATTCTAGTGTTGCGGTCATTTCCAGGAGGCGCAGCCAACGCGTTTGGAAAACCCGTCTTGCCAAGCTCTGGTGCGGCGTGGTTTGACCAAACCATCCAAGGCTGGCCAGGAATGCGAATCCCTCAATCCCCAAAGTCAACGCCAAGCGCTGCATGTCTCTTTGAATCCTAGTTCAATGGTGACTTTGGATGCCCAGTTTGGGCGTTCAAGGCCAGTAGCCATTTGTGCCTGTACGGAGTACAAGTATTAATCGCGGTATTCCGTCCCGCATCAGAACAAGACCTTTTCTTACGTCTCTTTCCATCGTCCCGAAACCCTCTCATCCTCTGCCAAACCCTTGGGGCAGCCCATCCAAACAATGCATCTGCCGCTGCTACACTGGCTGCTCCTCGCGACACTCCCGTTAGCCACGGCGGTGGCGGGCCAGACGTGTTACTGGCCCAACGGCGTGCTGCTTCCAGAACCACTACTGCATGAGCAACGGGCTCTGCTTTTCGCAGACGGAGCTGAGCTTCTACCGCGGCGCGTGTACGGATCCAAACTGGACGCGGAGTGGGTGTCCAAAGTATTGCGATAAGGAGGAGATGATTGGTGGAGGTGAGACATTACATGAGAAGGGAGAAACGAGAATGTCCTCTATTTGTGTCTTGGATCGTTGTGGACTGACTTATACGACAGTCCCTGGCCGTCATTGTGGTGTCGCATTATGCGGTGACAAAAAGTTCGCATGCCAGACCTCTGGCAACTGCGCAAACTACACTTTTGGCGTCCCCGCGGGCAAGATGCTGCTCAACGAGTACCTCAAATCGGACATCGGCGACCTCGCGGAGACGGCGGCGGTCGCGACCGCGACAGTAGGACAGAGTACCGGGACCGCGAGCGCCGCCGCAATGTGCTCCGCGACGGCGGCAGAGCCTAGTATCAGCAGCGGGATCTCGACGGAAGCAGCGGTGGGGATCGGGGTAGGGATCGGCGCCCCGCTGGCGCTGGCGATCGTGGCGCTGACCGTCTTGTTATTGCGCGAGAAGGGGAAGACGAGGGCGGCGCTGTCGAGCCAGGTGGATTCTTCCGGGACGGGCCCGTCGTCGCCGTGGGCCAAGTCGGAGCGGACGGCGTATGTGCCGGTTGAGGTTCATGGGCAGCCGGTGCCGAATGAGTTGTCTAGTAACCATGATAGGAGACACGAGCTTTCTTGATGTGGAAGACAGATGATTGGTGAAAGTCGGTGGTGTGAGTGCCGAGTATTGAGATCCGTGGAGCTTGTGAATGGAAGACTGTTTTGGGTAGATTTATGACATTCATGAATCTGTGATCCCTTAGAAGATCGTGTGAATAGAGGCTGTTGGCTTTGAAGAAAGGTTCCTATATTCCCAGCCCGACCACGCTGATAAGAAAAGGATTGGTTATACAATGTCATCAAGTCTTGCCGAGTCTGAAATCTGACAAAAATACGGCGGAGGGGAACTCCAATCATTCTTCAAATCTATGGTAAGACGCGGCTCACAAGCTGTGCCATTATTGAGTAAGGCTGAAGCCGTTGAAAGTTGCTGCGAAGACATCAGAGAGGCAGGCTATTGCGACAGTTTCTCTCACCGTGAGCTTGTTCACATTTATGACCATGGGCATCGTGCATTGCCAACTTCGCCCAGTCGATATAGTCACTCGGCTAGATGCCATCTACGGCGATGATATCAAAACGAGATACTTGCTGCCCGGATTATTGTACGTCTCATAGAAGGTTTCAATCTCCTCAGTGCTGCCCGTTATCTCAACCTCGAAAAGAATACAGGATTACCGTAAATCATAACTCAACCACCAAAATCCCTCACTTCAAGACCAGGCTTCCAGACCGCTGCAGTTGCCATTCAGATCAGACGCAGGCTAGATACCAAGTTGTTTCGGTTGACGCGCCAACGAGGCGAAGCACATGCAGGCGCCTCGGCCGCTACGGACCTCAAAAAGGCCAGCCAACCACCGCTCACATTTCGCTTCGTCTTCTTTCACCTTTGTACGAATTTGATATTCGGGAGTAAATTAAGACAAATTTGCGGGAGCAATGGCCAATCAACTCCAGCACCGTCTCCACTCGGAGACCACGGCACCGGCAGACCAGCCGGGCCTCGAGGCGGCGCCGAGTCGGTACTCCACCGCGCCGATCCCGTACGACCCTTCTGAGTTCCAGAGCCTGTGGGAGAAGTCGACGTGGACGACGATGACGCAGGCCTACCACCCGGCGTATGCTCTCCGCCGCGGCGGCAGACGCACCGCCGCCAGAGCAACGACGGCGCGTTCTCGGCCTGACGGTGCCTGTGTTTTGGGGGCTGGTTATTGCGCTGGTGGTTATCCTTGCGGGTGGGATCGCTGGCGGTGTGGCGGGAGGGTTGGCGGCGCAAAAGGCTGATAATTCGGCGGTCTCAGTTTAAGTTCACTTTTCGTCGCTTGCAGGGATGAGATGAGAGCAAGACGACTGAATGTGGCGTCCAACAGAGGTCCATCGTCAACAGCATCAGCAACGGCGGGCTCTCAATCCGCGCCTACAACAACCTCAAGCGCAGGCTCAGGCGTCCAATCCTCTACATCAACAGCAACATCGTCCAACACCCGCTCAATCCCAACAGGTATTCGCTCCGCCCCGACAGACGGCGGCTGCCCGAGCATCAACACGACGACTTACACGCCCACCGACGCCGACGGCGACGCGATGAAGATCGGCACCGGCTACTCGACGCAGACCTTCCGCCAGCTACGCGAGGTGAATTATCCCTCGGACGCGGCTTACGGAAACCCGGCGCTGTACGACATCCTCAAGGTGTATGTCTCGACCTTTGAGGAGTGTATGGAGCTGTGTGCGGCGCATAACCAGGCGTATGGGAGTAATCTTGCGAGCGGCGATGTCATGGCCGGGGGCTACTGCCGGTCTGTTGCTATGAGTAAGTTGCCGGGGGAGTATTGTTACCTTAAGAATGGTACTGGCAAGATGGATACGCAGGGGCATGCTCAGGATTTTGTTAGTGGTGTTGTTATCTCTGGGCTGCCGGATGCGTAGAGGGTTGAGTGCGTGTAGAGTGGAATGCCAAAAACCTTGGGGTTGGGGGAGAGGCCGGAACTATACGACATCTATCCAGTGGCAGTCATCTTGAGAGTAAGTCTTTCATGCATACACCTTAAAATAGTATAACCTCTTATTTAAAGGTCGACCCGGGGCGAACATCTTGATGTTTGCACAAGGTACCTACTTACGTATTGCCAAGATGGATCATCGGTGGCTGTGGCTCTACATGATGGTTAAAACATTAGTTACTACTCAACTCGCATAGGTCAAAGGCATCATGAAGAGCATATATGCTGAGTGCGGAAGAATAAGTTGCGAGCCATGAATGCCACTTTTATGGTGTACCAAACATTGTGTGAATGAAGATTTGCCCATAGACGCAGGCTCCCCCAAGTTGTTTTGTGCTCTTCATCGGAATGCAGAAATGTCGGTCAGAATGGAAGGGCCATTTCTGGATTTCCAAGATGGTAACATGATTGATCTCGCTTCGACCTACTAAAGGGGCGCTTCGATGGCCGAGATAAGGTATCGCAAACGTTCTCGAAGGAGGTTGAGCATATGCTGAGGGATCTTGGTACTTCTATTTCACTCGGCCTGAGTGATTAGTAAGAGAGGTGAATCCCTGAGAAAGAGCACTTGCGAAGCGTGAGACTCGTCGTTTTAGGGGAACGATTGAGAGAAGCATGTGACGTGGATTGGGTGCTGGAGCAACTGAGTAAGCCTTATGCCTTCGGGGTGAAGATTCATGTTTCGATATTGACTCACCCTGCTGATCGCGTGCGCAACGAGTCTGGATGATTGAATACAAGGGTCCTTAGATGTCGCCGACCAAGACGGCCTTGGCTCAGTTCTAGACCTTGACCTTACCGGGCGGAAGCTTCATTGACGTCAATAATTCCAAATAGACGCTGATGCGATTGATAAGATTCCCAGCAGCGATGAGAACCCTTGTGGATTTATAAACTTCCCGACACCGGTGATCGGCCCACAACTCACGAAAAGAGATGCATAGGTAATACACGGCACACCGTGCTGCAGATTTGTGGCTCGGAGCCGAGTTGCGTCACTCGGAAGAACCTCGGCAAGTGGGGTGGGTTGTCTGGCTACCGACGGAACGGGGAGTCGGCGACACTCGGTGCTTAGGTAATCTACGTAGTCGTGCCAAAGAACGGCATTCCGATCACGCATCCAGACCACTTGCGGTTTGGCTTGGCGGGCTTTTCGTGACACCCGACTGACAAGACGCTATCAGATGCACCCTGAATCGTGCGGCAGGCCCGATTAAAAATTTCTGGAATTCTGGAATCCACCACCACCGAGAAGGCAAGGCCCAGCGCAACGCATCACCGTCCCAGATCCCGGCCACCACCATTAGAAATCACAACTTGTACCACTGCTACCACCGCTACTACTGCTGCTGCTGCAGAATCTCTGGCCCTGTACCACTACCATCCCGGGTCTGCCGTCACGATAGCGGTCCACGAGTTTCCAAGCCTGGATTGGAAGCAAAGCCCGTCGCCGTCCTGCCCCCTTCCATTCGTTTTGCCCCTCCTCCCTCTCACAGGCCCCCCCC
>JFFI01000914.1:60285-75930 GCA_001563125.1 Colletotrichum salicis | reverse complement strand
CAAAGCTTGCCCAAAGCATCGTACATGAACGCCAACTTGTCGTGAAGATCAGATATGACGTGGGCAAAGACATCACATCGCCATCGCTTGGACTATTTGTTGCCTCTCTTCCGGTCTCTCTGTGCGTCTTGTCTATCGACCTTCTAGAGCTACTGCAGCTCGTTCAAGGAACGCGTTGAAATCCTTCACCTGCTTCAGTGTACCCCCCATGTCACTATGCGTACAGGCCTGGTCCGTAATTCTCGATATCAAAATCTCGAGGTTCGCCAACTCTGCCGTCTTCTTCTCGGCCGGGCTCAACTCGGGTGCCGCGCGACCGCGCTCCACGGCGAGCTCAATGTCATGCATCTGCGAAGATAAGCTCAATTGGTTCTGTGGGCACACACAAACGGGCGGTTAGAAGAGCTCGTAAGGCTGAGTTAAGGTGTGGTGTTGCCTTTCGGGCAGGGTGCGACATTACCAGTGCTTCTTCCGTCACCCTTTCGTGCTTAATCCTGACGGCATCTTTCCGGAGCGCCACCTGGTCTCGCTCGGCTCGGATGCGCATGATTTCGTCCCGAAGAGTGATCCTCTCTTTCTGGACACTGCGTACTCGCTTGCGCAAGCTGTGGAGCGTGTCGAGGAGAATGGTCTGGATTTTGAGTCAGCACGGGTGGCAACCACCAGCCTCGGGATGCGGATCTACCCACATGTTGGAGCAGCCGCGTCCTCAACTCGTCCTGATACGCCTCCAGAGCCCGTTGCTGCACGCGATGCTCCCTCTTGGTGGATGCATCTTGGGCATTACGCACTCCCTCCCTCAGGGTTTCTATGCTAGTTTCGATCATCTCGTCGCACATATGGGTCAACACGTCGACCGTGTTTACACCGCCGCGCCCGGCGAAAGGGATATCCATAGCGAGCACATCGGCGTCGTCGTCGCCGCCTTCAGCCACTTGCACGCGTTTTGTGAAGCGTTGCACGGGGATGGATACAGCCTCATCGACACCGTCTGATCCTGACTTCTTCCTGCGCTTCGGTGCAGCTTTGGGCGAGGTGTCCTTCGTTGTAGAAGCCGCCTTGCCTTTGGAGGCCGCCTTTGGCCTGCCTTGCTTTTGCTTCGCTGGGCTCTTTTGGGCTTGTTTCCTTCGCCTCTTTGGCACGGGCTCTTCTTGCTCCTCTTCAGCTATCGTAGAATCTGGTTCAGGGGATGACCTTCGTGGACTCGTCCGCGGTCGTTTTCGACCTAGTTGTTGAGCCGCTTCTTTCGCGCCCACTTCCTCTGCCAAGCTTTCACCGTAATCCTGATCCTGCTGTAGAACTTCGTCAACAATCGCGTCCAGCTCCGGCCCGAGTATCGATTCGGTTTGAGAGTTATTCGCTATTGCTCGTTCTGTTACGTCAGCGGGCACTTCTGATGCCTCTGCTTCCGCTTCACGGCGATAAGACAGCTCAGGAGACCTCGTCCTCTCGATAGAGTTTGCTGTCCGGTCCGGAGAGAGCTCGTCCAGGTCCTCGTTGGCAGATGCAGCCGAATTCCGACTCCCGCGGGAGCTGAGTGTGGACCTGCGAGTGCTGGTCGTGTTTCGCCGTACTTTGCGTTCCAAAGGAGATGATATCGGAACTGTCTCCGTCGCGTTGTCGCCCGGAGATAGGGCTTCTTGTAACCTCGCGCTCGACGCGACGGCACTACTTGTTGTGATCCTGCGCCGTCGTCCACTGCCTGGAGCATCCGCAGGACTCTCCTCTACTTCGGTATTGTCTGCTGCCACCCTCCTCGATACGGGTGAAACAAACGACGCCGCAGGAGCAGGCCGTGGCGGCGGCAGAGATTCGACCGAGTCTGGGTCGCCGGCTTCGACAACGGCATCGGGGCTCGCTGCTGGCTGCGCAACTGTGGCTTGGGCGGATTCGGTGGAGGTTTCCGCTTGGACGTCGTAGACATCGGGCTTTCCTGGCGATTTCTGCGTCTGGCTCACATTGTTCGTCTCTGTGGTACCAGGTCGCGCTGTTTCGCTATCTAACCTACGTCGCTTGGCAGATGTGTTCGGGGTCGGTGTCGGTCGCGGCGGTGGCCTCTCGGGGCTTGTTTGGGTTTCGATTTCGGTTGTGAGGTCATCGCCAAAGTCCAATTGGAATGACACATCCTCAATTTGGCCATGTCTTTACACTGGGATTAGACAAGACTGCGCGGTAGAGGACGGAAACACTCACCCAGCTCCTCGCATGCGCTGTTGCATGCGTTCCCCTCGGGCTATCGAAGGTCAGTATCTCTTGTTGGTGGGGCTTTGCGACGGAACTCACTGGTCATGGCTGCGGATTATGACGAGTTCGCGAGGGCAAGTATACCCCCAAATGATTTGTGTACAAGAGATGTATCATTGAGGAAGAAGGAGACGTCGATTCGTGACTACTGCGATTTGAAGCGCATACTTCAACAAACTGTAGTCGAATGCAATCGCTGTAGACAGAGGGGAGGCGCGTCTACTAAAGTACTGGCCAGGCGTGTCGCGCGACCACCCTTTACACAAGACACCCCTGCAGGTCGATTTGTGGTCCGTGCGCGTTCAACGTCCAGACTTAGAACTCCACGTACGAAGCTCTCCAAGATCCAATGCTTTGTCACTGCTTGAGGATAGAAAGCAGAATTTTAACATTCGAAGGCAGTCAAAAACACATTGGTCTAGTAGTGACTGAGTCTGAGCTCTTCATTTATCCAGAGGCAGATATCCATGTCTTGATTCACCAGTAAATTAAGGGATGATGAATGCATTGGACTTACTCAATCAATCGCATTGTCAACTACCTATAGTACCGTCACTATTTTCTACGGGCTCTCCCTTCCCACTCGAAGATATAAGATGCATATCAGGTGTGAATTAACAGCAGATCTCTTGTTTCATACCGCCCTACTATTCGTATCAGTTTACTGCTTTCCTCGTGGCTCTTGCAAGCCAGGCCAAGGAAAGCCTGTGGACTTGATAACTAACCTCTACACCACTTCAGTTGGATTTGATCATGACACAAGTCGGCAGGCTTTCCTAAGTACCGGCCTTACTTACAATCGGATTCCCTTCATAGCAAGTATCCCGTCTAAGTTTTGGACTGTCACTCTTGCCTTCTTTCAGACATGATTATACCTGCCCTCGACTCCAACATTCCGTCGTACAGCTCCTTCTCGACTGCCATACCCGAACACAGGCAACTCAAAGTATTTCATGAGAAACCAGGATATTTTGCCTTCTTCCAACTTCTTCCAACTTCCAACTCGGCAACGTGACCTTCGACTTACCAATACAAGACCAGCCTTCGTCACTTAGACTCGGGCAACAGCAACCTCGCCTCTCAGCTTCCTTGAGTTGATCGTTACTCTCTGGAAGCGCGGAGCCCACCTTCCCCTACATCTCACTTACTCTGGCTCAATTTTTCCCCTCAGCTCAGTTGAAATCATTATCTTCTCGGTCATTGTGAAGACACAATATCACTCATTCTTCTACATTACATCTCCGACCTAGACTCCAAGGATATCGAGGGCAGTGTCACACAATTCATTCGATCCTCGTATAGATAATATCTTCAAGATTCAAATCTCTAATTAACATCATCTCTCAGCAAGACTCGGCCAAAATGGCCGACATTGAGATGGCAGATGAGTCCATCATCGAGCTACACCCCTCCTGGGATGCTGCTCTCATAGTTTCTCACAACAACACCCGGAAGAAATTCCTCGTTTCCTCTCACATTCTGAGAGTCGCTTCCAGATACTTCAACTCTCTACTCGCGTCCAAATTCGAGGAAGGCGCCAAGACTCAGTCCGGATTGAAGCCCGACATCACCTTGCACGATGACAACCCCGAAGCCATGGAGATGATCCTCTCTATTCTACACTACAAGTATCAAGACAAGTGGTACACTCTGAGTGCCAGGATGGTTTCCGTCGTCGCTATGCACTGCGACAAGTACGACTGTGCTGCGTCTCTCAGACCATGGGTCAACCAGTGGCTCGCCAACTTTGGACAGGTGGAGCGTGGGGACGTTGGCTACCTCCTAGTCGCGACTGCCTCCCTTGGCGAGGCGGCCAAATTCCAGAAGATCTCAAAGGCTGCTGTCTTGCAGCTTCCGATGAACTTTGACTTCAAAGCCTGGTCGGAGGATGAGGTCCTGTCTGCTTTGCCGGACGGTGTCATTCGTAAGTCTGCTGCAATGATAAGGTTCCAGAGACACTTTGACTAACATGTACCAGGCAATATTATTCGCAAGATGAAGGCGGTTCAGCGACGTCTCTACTCTCTTCTGCAGGAGACCATCATCGACCTTGATCAGAACCAATCCGAGATTGGTCTGATGGACACTTCCCGCTGCAGCAAGTGCCTCCGCATCTACAAGAGACACCAAAACACCCATTGCCCCAAATGCCAGCCTCATAGTGGCCAACATCCTGGAGTGGGTGATTTCCCGGTCGTCTGCTCCTCCGAGACACGCGTAGCTGAGTGCACGCGCATGTTCACCAAGTTGCAGCTGTACCCGAACGAGAAGGCATGGCGTGAGGGTACCATTGCCGAGATTGCTCTGCGGTTCAACATCATCAGGGAGACGAGCACTCACCGGTGTGACTTTGATCAGAGATGCCCCCTGAAGAAGCGATTGGTCGAATTGGACGACGCGGTGGTCGAGGTGATTGATGGTATCCGGGGCTGGAAGCTGAGGCCTCTTGCCGCGGATGATGCTACTGCCAATGCTGACGGCGAGGAAAAGGCCATCAAGGAGTTGGAGTGCGAAGGCCTGTAGAGTGGGAAGATAATTTTGGCAAACTTTGGGCGGCAAATTGGCTGGTTGGTGATTTTAGTTTCATGACACGGCTGGCCTCATCTAGGCAACAAAAGCGGTTTGATTTCAGAGCAAATATTAATTTTTTTTAGATCGGTTCAGAAGCAATCATTCATAGAATCAAGCCCATCAATATTTCAGGCTTAGAGATTGCTATCGAGCCTCCTGACCCTCCACGTTGTCCGACATGTATATGAAATCATTCGAAACATCTGCGCTGACAGAAGCAAGCGAACACTCAATGAAAGCATACGCGTGGGGTGCTCAAGGAGCTTGCTGCCATATTCAACCTTCAAGGAAACTTTTCTAGTCGACGAATTACGCTGTCTTGCTCATTCAGGATTCAGGCAACGGCTCTTTTCATCGGTATCGGACAGACACGCACATGGTGCTGGTGGTTGCCATTGGGACGGACATCTTAACGGAAAGCACGAAACAGAGCACCGGTTGCAGTTAAAGCTTTGCAGATGACATCCAAAATTTTCTCCTTCCCTCCCTTCTTAAGCCTCCTTGGTCTCTCTGCCTTGTCTTACCGATCCATCCATGCCCCTAACATCTGCTATTCTGCGCCACTCTATTGATTCATCAAAACTGCCACGACCACTTCTGCTGCGTTGCCGCTCTTGATTATCACTATGGACAACGACGATCAGCCATCCGAGAAGATTGTTAACGACATGCGATCAACGAGGATCGAAGCCCGGGCAGACTTTGAGCAGCAACAACTCCACGAAGAACAGCCTGTGGGGAGTGTTCCTCAGCTCCCAGACGTCTAGCAGTCGCCGCAAAAAGGGACTTCTGGTTCTCTGAGACCCTACACTAGGCCTTCTGAAGTCATTCTCCCCGATGGAGATTTATACGTCATTCTTCTCGCTTCTCGGAACACAATGCTCGCCGGCTTCCGCGTATCCTCCCAGATCTGTCGGGTCGCCTCGGCGACCTTTGCGAAGTTGATTGATGCAGAGTTTAGCATGCAAGATGATTGCAAGGTCATCTTCTTCCATCTCTGCCCTCGGCAACCGAGAATCCACAACCGCGCCCTCCGATGCATACTTTCAATCTCGCATCACACCAACATTGATCAGTACAAGACACTCAACGTCGGAGAGCTTCTACGAGTCTCGGAATCCAGCGTCTTCTTCAAGTGCAACAACGCGCTCGCGCCTTGGATCGGTATATGGTGCACAAAAGTCCTCCAGACGATTATCGATAGCGGAAAGTCATCCGTTGTGGACGTTGGAATGCTTTTAAAGTCAGCGGACAATTTTGAGGCTAAAGACGAACTCGCCAAGCTGAGGCAGTATGCTGTTTGCAACCTTTCGTTGAGGTTCCAAGATATCTGGGCTGAAAACCCACCGCTCATAAATTTACATGAGTGCAAATCTCTCGGTAAGAGTTCACGGAGTTACAGTCTCGCTGGCCCCCCTCATCTCTCCCCCGTCTCTACGTTTTCCTACGCTTTTCTACGTCATGGCAGCTTGATAGAAGTTAGTATGCAACAAACACCTCAAGCTAATACAATCCAACGTTAGATGGGCTCAAGGTTGATATCAACAACCGCCTGGTACGAGCTTTCGCTCACATTTGGTCTCTCGAGGGTCCCCTGAGCACCCATAGCGAAGGATATCTCACCGCCAAACGGCTCTGTCTCAGCTGCGGGCGGCAACACCCGTCCGACGCCAAGTTATGCCACTCATGTCGCAACTGGACACTGCACAGTGATGTCTGTACGAAAAGCTCCCGTATCGGAGAGTACTTCAAGCTTCTCGCGCGCCAGACGCTGTGGCCCTTCAATATTATGGGGCAGGAAGACACCACTCTCTCGGTGATTGCTCAGCGCGTCAACGGTTTGACGAGTAACAAACCGCATAGTTGCAGTGGTGGTCTGCAATGCCCCCTGATTGTCCACCTTCACGCCCTACAAGACCATTTGAAGCGGATCGAGGACGATTGTGCTTGGAGCAGCACTTCGGAAACCCAACAGGGGCAGGAAAATGTGGCCAGGGCCGATATCAGGAAGATCAGCATGGTGGAGAGTGGCGGTGCTATGGCGGAGGTGGTGGTCGAGGATCTTGACGAGGACTAGGTTGGAGACACGAAGAGCAGTTTGATGTGCACAGCGAGCATGCAGACAGAGGTTTGACTTGGAGCGAAAATTGGCATTTTTCTTGTTGAAAACAGAGCTTTGGGTATTCCCTAACGCCACAAATGAAGACCGTTACGTTTTAATGGCGGACACCTTGTCCGAAAGTTTGGCACAAACGCCAAAGTTACACTTATCCGTGAAAATCGTACAACCAACTATGCCTCATGACTCAGAGTTCGTCGGTGGGAACCCATTCCATCTTGCTATCAACAAACTTATGGCTAAAGAACAGCGTTAGTAAACAATGGGCACAATGGATGCGACTGTTTGATGACTTACTTCATAAACTCCTGATTCGTCAAAGCCTTCTCTCCATACTCGGAGATGAGCATCTCCTTGTACTTGTAGGGGATCTTGGCCTTGACACCCTCAAAAGTGGTATCAAGCAAAGGATACAGGGACGTATCACGGAACTCGTGGCCATTCTTTGTCGCCAACACGCCATCACCCTCAGGATGGTCCTCAACATAGCGAACGGCAGTGATGTCGATAAACAGCCCATTCTCCATATCGATCCAGCGGGCGTCAATGACGTTGTTCTCGTCAAAGCTGTCCTGTCCGCGGCGGACGTAGTTTGGGTTCACCTCAAGCTGGAAGAAGCGGCCTTCCGGGACGGACGGGTACTTGTAGTACCAGGTGGTCATGTTGTAGTAGGCGGCGAGGAAGTTGATGCCGTTCTCGGCGACTTGCACGTCGGCGTCGGCGTCCCAGGGGAGCGTCTGCTTGTTCCACCACCAGCCGAGGAGGGAGCCGTGCATGAGCCAGGTCTGGATGCCGAGGTCGCGGAGGGTGGAGAGGTAGGTTTGGATGAGGACCTGGACTGCTTCGCGCTGGGCTGTTGTGTTGAGGGCTTTTGTGGCGAAGCGGGCGTCGTAGTGGATTGAGAAGCTGGTGTGGGTTGTTAGTACGGAGTATTTGAGAATGAGTTGCTGGTCAAGGTGTTGGTGATCTTCGTGGGATGGTTTATTAGAGTTTCGGGAAGATCGCTTGTCCTCTTCTTTTCATCTCATCCCATCCCAAATCTCATCGTTGCAAAGATGTCGAACAAAGGCCATGAATTTCTGAACGGAACGCATCTGATAGACTTACTCTGATTCGTGGAAGTACTTGGGGGCCTTGCCCCGCGACTCCTTGAGCTCTTCTACTTCGGTGGTTGAGGTTGAGGCTGAAGTCTTGTCTTGGATCGGTGTGGCTTGCGCGATGGTGAGACCAACGACGATCGTCAAAAGGAGGCGTCCGATTTGCATCTTGGCTGATTTTCCCCCGGTTGATACGGCTAATATCGACCTTTTGAAGCCCACAAGTTGTGTGAGTTCGGCTTATGTAGAATTTGAGCTCGTTTAATTCCTTCTCTCTTCCTGCTCGTCTGGGCAAAACGTCATCGAAAGGTTGTGGTGCGGCGGTAAGCAGGCAGGTTGAACAGGGAGCAAGAGCGCTTGGTTCCTTCTTCCCCCAGTTCCTGTAGTATGAGTATGCGGCGAGGTATCGAAAGTCGGCAAGAGGTAATTAGTAAGAACCGTTTGGACTTCTTTGAGAGATGTTCAAGCCAAGGAAAACTTTGATAAAGCAAGCTCGACAGATGCAGTCCAATCACTTCTCTCACATAAGAAACACCTTGAGAGGAGAAAGAAGGGGGGACTGCACTGGTTTTATCTACCTCTACCTATACCAATGGAGATACATGCATTCCTTCCCTTATTTCCCCCCATCATCCCGTAGTGTAGTGTACGTACGACCCAATCCGCCGAAGAACCCGATGCGTGCTCCCGGTTACCCATCCATCGACGGGAGAGAAAGAGAGAGGGGCGAGGGCGCCAGACCGGGGGGGGTGTTCAGTTCCAAGGGCCAAACCAACAGGTTAGGTGGTTAGCAAAGAAAAAGCACGCGTAAGACCCCCAAAAAACCCCGATGTGATCAACAAGTTTAGCCTCTCCGGATTTGAACGCAAGTTGCAAGCCCCCAACGGCGCGGGCGGTATTGCGGCAGAGACTCTCTTTTAAAAACCCATGTTCCCTTCCCAGTTCACCCCACATGTACCTACGTACGCGCCGGCACTGCGACAACCGCACAAACGGGCGGACCAACACATAAGCCACTGGTCGTCCTACGGGCAACAGCATAGCAAAGCAGACGGGAAGCATCAGCCATGGGCGTTTGGTGGGCCGAATTACCCGCCATTGATGGCCCAGGGTGAGCTTGCGCCGCCTCAGAGAGGGCCGAAATAGGTACTCACTCAGGGCCCAGGCATGGGTGTGGGATGTATCCTTTGACGGTACGGATAACAGTGTCTCTGTTGGTGCTTTTTTTTTTCGGTTGGGCCGCGTCATATGGTGACCTCCCACGGTGCCGTTGGCGCTGCCGTATGTCCCGCACCTCTCCCGCACTAAAGATACCGCGGGCGAACCGGCATTGGGTGGCCCTTGCATATGGTTGGGTTGCTTTTTTGGAATGGGAATATGGGCAACATACCGATGCAGCATTGTTGCCCGCCCACATCCCGAGGGAAACCCACGCAGCGTTAACAATGTGCTTACGACGTCTTTCTTAATTACTGTTTGCTGCGCGCGGCGCAATGCTGTGGAATTTTAATGAGGCTCAAGGGGCCCCAAGGGGGATGTCGCTCCGATTGCCTTTTGGCTTCGATCCTTGTCTCAATTTGGCCCATTTGGGGACTGCTGGAAATTTGGACGGGATGGGATGGGGGCTTGTTGTTTTGCGCTCGGGTGGCCGCGTTTGTTGTCTCATCGGCGCCGGAAGCCGTCCGTCTTGGTTTGTGGTTGCAGAGTCCCATTCAACGCGGTGAGATGCGTGGCCTGGTCATTGCATTTCATTCCATACCGACAGGTGATATGTGGGATCTCGGTAGTGTCGTGGCCGATCCATATCCTACAATTTTGGTCAAGGCTCGAGAACGATTTCTGAGGGTAACTTGTTCCAGACTCTGAGTTGAGCCTCCTGATTTGCATGCGAATATCAACCACAGGTATCCTCGTGGATACAGATGATGGTACAAAAGACCAGTCCTCAGGAATTAAGCTTGTCAGTAGAGGATAGCTGGCTCGCTAGTTCCCGAGATACGATATAACCTTGGTCGATATCAGAAAACCGCCATCGGTTGCACCGAGTGCAAAGGATGGTAATATCGAAGTTCATGCTCAAAGTCACTTCGGGCCATACCGAAGTTGCGGTACTGACATATAGAGCACATAATGTGGAGAAAATGCGATTGTCGATTTCTTGTCTGTTAGCAGCCTTACCCAGCTTCATCATCGTAACTTCTGATTTGGCAGTTGGACACGCCAGTTCGAAATCTTGGCCTCCGCGGCCGATCCGTAGACCGGCGCGGAGGCAAGCGAGACAAGGATCCCCGCCAAAACAACAGCGCCGAGCCTGTGCACTGACGACTCTGCAATACAACACCATCCTGCTAGATGGCATAGATCGACTCTGCGGGAAGAGGACTCCGCTTCGCGCTACCATATAGACCGACCCAAGCCAGCGGGTAAGGCAGGCATAAAATGGCAGCCTCCCACTTTGTCACCAGGCAGTACGCCTCTGAAGGCTTTGTCGAAAGCTGCGGCGCAATCCTCTTCGGCTCGCCCAGAAACCCAACAAGGGTCTGCCTGCTCCGTTACCTGGCTACAAATGAATGGCTTCTGGCCAAGGGCAGACGCAATTGCGGCGAGTCAAGGCACGAGGCAGCATTGCGGGAGGTGCTGGAGGAGACGGGCTTCCGCTGCCGACTTCTGCCTGTTGATATGGCCACGCGGGCGCCGGCACCGGATGACGATGCGAATGCTCCCGATCAAGCCGCCGCGCGTCGAGGAATCACGGAGCCGTTTATGCTGACGGTTCGAGAGCTTGATGGAGGGGCTGGAGTGAAACTCATTTGGTGGTACGTTGCGACTCTCGAGGAGGGAGCAGCGGGGGAGACGGCTGGCGGGGAGACTCAGTTTAGTGCGAGCTTCTTTGGTCTTGATGAAGCTGTTCAGAAGCTCACGTTTGATGACGACCGAGACGTTCTGAGGAAGGCTATCCGACTCGTCAGAAAAACAACTCTTGGGTCATAGACAGCCAAATTCGGTCAACGAACACCTTCTACCTAGCTCATGCTCCCCGCTTCCATTGAAGATGCATTGCTCAATTGGGCATGGTCATTGCAATACACGCAGCGGCGCAGGTAATGTCGGGGCAATATCCACCCTTTTCTTCAATGGCGCTATCCCTCAAGGTGGGGGTTACATAAGCGACCCTGTCACATCTGAGCCAATAGAAATGCTTCCTGACAGGACAACGTGGCTGGGGGCCTTGGGGCTGTCGTCACCTTCCCCCAGCACGGATAAGACTCAGGCTCGAGCTGATAAGGCCAGCTGGTGCAGGCGCAGCTGGGGGGCGCAACTGCGTGACTGCCCGCGCGGCGTAAGAGCTGAATCTGGAAACTGGCAGGAGGAAACCTCGAGCTTCGTATCCGTAACCTTCCCGCACTTCAACTTTGGAAATAGCTTCAATCCCCGACTGTTCGCTTCAGTCGCTTGTTACCCCTTCTCACCCTCCTCATCGCCGACCCTCGTTTCAGACGGATCCGGCCTCTCTAACGGAGCTTCATCCGATTCTATTCTCTCCCTACCGCCGTGGGCAGCTCGCCGGCCTTCGTGTGATGTGAAACGGAGCTGCCGTTCCATTTCCCGTCCGTTTCTTGTTTGCATGTCACAATCGCATTCCCCGAGTCCCTTCCCACCAACCACATCACAACTCATCTACACACCGGAATACGCTGGAAGCTCGACTTCCCATCCGGCACCATGACTGCGTGGAACGTACGTGCTGCGTCGACCTAGATACGTGATTCCCGAGGCTTCCCGCTAACTAGCTTGGCCAGGTATTCCGTTTCATGGGAGACATCTCCCATCTCCTCTCGAAATGCATCCTCATGTTCGCGATACATCGCAACAGGAGTGCTGAAGGTACGCCACCCAAGCTTCCAACATGAATGCATGTCGCTGATAACGTTTGCGCAGGTGTCTCCCTCATCACCCAGGGCCTGTACGCCTTGGTCTTCTGCACGCGCTACCTCGACATCTTCTCCGAACAATCAGCATGGAACTTCATCTTCAAGATATTCTACATTTCATCATCCTTCTACATCATCGGGGCCATGCAGTGGATCTTCCCTCGTACCAGGGAGCGCGAGCTCTCTTGGAAGGTCGGCGCCGGCGTCTTCGGCGTCTCGCTCGTCTTGTCTCCCTTTGCCATGCTTATCTTTGAGAGCTACTGGAGCTTCCGCGTCGTAAGTCTCACCTCGCACAGAACCCGGTCAAGCTGGCCACACAGCTGCTAACGTTTGCCGACAGTGGCTTTGGGACTTTAGCCAGATCCTCGAATCCATCTGCGTCCTGCCTCAGCTGCTCCTGCTTCGCCAGACCACCGTACCGACCGTCATCGACTCCTTCTACCTTGTCACTCTTGGCTCATACCGTGGATTATACCTGATCGGGTGGATCACGCGTGAGCTCGACATTAACGACAAGGCACCGAACACGGTCTCGGTCATCTTCGGCATCATCCAGACGGCCCTGTATGTCGACTTTGCCTGGGTATACTACACTCGCCAGCGCGTCAAGCTCCGCAACGGTGGCATTGTTGATGCCGACGACCTGCGTAGGGGCTGGTTGCTCAACAGAATCTTTGGAAAGCGCATTGATGCCCACTCTGACGATGAGGAGAGCGCCCCAGCTCTTGGCGACGACGATGGCCAGGGTCGCCGCGGTGGTGGCCGCCCCAAGTGGGGTGCCCGTGGCATCTCAGTCAGCGCAGATGAAGGTGTTCTGGATACCGACCGGGACAACCAGCGCCGGGATGAGGAGCTCGAGGAGGGTGTCATTGACCCCGACGCCAAGATGCAGGATCCCGATGAGCTCGCCCGTGTGCTGGATGACGATGATGACGACGATACGAACAAGGCGTCTGGAAGCAATGGCACACCCGCCGGGATCGACAACGGTTCTGAGTGGCGCAACTAGCCCTCGGGTCACATACCTGTCCCGTTGCTCGAGCCCGGCGGTCTCAACATCTACGTCCCTCGACTAGCTGCGTCCCGTGAGGGCTCGGCTTCAGACACCCACGCCTCAAAGAAGACTTTTTGGCGCGGAGTGGATGGATGCGAGGAAACGAGTACATGAGACGTCGTGCTAGCGGAAGTATTTGTAGTAAACAGCGTACGAGGCCACAAAGAGATGGTCTTCAAAGCGGAGTTTTGGACATGGTTCTCTTTTGAGGGTATGAAAATTGTTGTACGTTTTACGAGAGAATCAATACACAGTGACTTTTCATGATATATGCAGTCCCCATCGATCGTTTCTTGTACTGGCAGCATCGTCTATAGTCTGCACCTGGTGCCTCTGCGTGTATCTGCGGCGTTCCAGACATATTGGTCCAAACTACTGGACACTACTAATGAGCTTATCCAAGTGTGTGCCTTGATCGTAGACATACACGCCTTCTCCTCGAGCTGCCGCTGATCTGAAACCAGAGGCTCGCTGTGCCATCCGGACGCCTCCTATCTGGCAGATTAAATATCGTGGATTCGGGAGCTCCTCGTAAAAAACTCCTCCAATATCAGTGCTTCCCTCTCCAAATTCGCTCCAAATACAGCCAAATACACAACGCTTCGCCAATGTCAGATTCGCGCGCCGTATCGAACAAAAGGTCTCCTCCCTCGAGATAGTCATTACACAAGAGCTAAAGCAATCAATGGTCCTTTTTGGGGGGCAACCAAAAATGCTGTCTCTGAATTGACGACTCATGATGGTGAGGGAGGCTCCAAAACTCAACGCTCCAAATCGCTTCGCAAAAACACGAATTCCCTCGTTTCATTACACGAGAATGAAAAATATCGACACGAACAGTACTCCCCCCAGATTCGACCGAGAAAATCGACTGACTTGGCGTGATCAACCGATGGTGGCCGTCGCAGCCGCAGTCGTAGTCGCGTTGGCGCCAATTACATCGTCAATGTTCCCCCCAAACGTCCGAATCTGCTCCACGCTCGTCAAGCCGGCCCATGCACCCGAAAGCACGGCGCTATCGACATCGAACCCGCCAGACGAGGCAGTCTGGTTGATCCCCGTGGCGTTTTGCAAATGACAGAACTGCGCCGTGCCCTTGACGAGCGCGACGCCGACACAGATACCGCCGCCGTCAAGGAATACGTCGTCGCCAACGGCATCGCTGTAGCCCTGGTTGTACTGGGCGCAGAGCGTCATGCAGGTGAGCATGTCCGGGACGGTCATGACGAGGATGTCGCGGAGGAACGGGTTGATCCCCTGGCGCATCGGGTAGTACGTGTTGCAGAGGACGTCAAAGGACATTACCTCGTCGTTATTGAAGCGGATGGGGGAGCCGGAGGCGTCGTAGGGGGTTACCGTCGTGTTCACGCCCGCAGTAGGTTGCGGGCAGTACGGGTTGATCGGGGCGGGCGAGGGTACGCCGAGAAGTTGGATTACGGCTTTTGGTTCGCTTTCGTTGTCGGAAGGGCTGGATTTCGCAAAGAGGGAGGACGCTTTCCGTCAGCCTTCGAGGCTGTCATGACGCAGACGGGGGAAGAGGAGGAGGAGAGACAAAGAGTTGACAGGAGGAATGGGTGGAAAGGTAAGGTAGGTAGATAGTAAGCTCTTTCGTCAGACGTACCGGTTAGCCAAACCCAACGCCAGACCTACGGCGATGGCGACGCCGACGATGATGACTCCCAGTGCGACTGCGGCCCAGAACCGCAGCACGGTCAGGCCTAAGATTGTTTTTCTCGGGTGCTGCTGTGGCCCCCTCCCGCCGATACCCTCAAACCTCTGCCTCCATGTCGCCAAAGCGCCGCCCTGTTGCCGTTCGGGGTCGGCAGGCGCCAGAGCCGGAGCCGGGACGCGATGGTGGTGGTGGTGGTGGTGGTGGCTTTGTCCTCGTGCGGGCGCCGGGGCCGGGGCGACGACGGGCGCCTCGGAGCTGATTCTCGACTCTGGGTAGGGCGGCGAGGCGTCGGGTATGTCGTCCCCTCGGAGGTGGGCGCCGGGGGGGTAGGTTGTGAAGGACTCGATCTGCTGTATCCTGGGAGAGGAATCTATGGGCGATTGAGCCTCATGGCTTAGGAGTGGTGGTGATTGTTGGTGTTGCGGTTGTGATGGTACGGAATTCGGGTCGACTGTCACGGTCCCGGGTTGTCGCCGTTCGTGGATCGGGATGATGAACTTGTGCTTCTCCTCCTCCATCTTGACATCGCAGGCCCGCCGCGCGGCGGGCGGCGGGGATACGTTTGAAAGATTGGGGGAATAACGCAGAATTCGTCCTTTGGTACCGCTCGTTCCTGGCTTCCTCTAGATGTATTTCGTGTGCCTGTGGTGTTTCTTCCCGTCCGACCAAAAGAAGCACCTCACAGTTGCTGGCGCATGCAGGGGCCCGTGTGTAGGATTCGAGGTACCTCCCCGTCTCTGCAGGTCCTCGAGGCCCTTTTTTCGTCTTCCTAGGCGACGTTGGGGACGGGGGAAAAAAGTAGGGTGCAGGAGCTATGATAGGGCAGAGAGAAGGTCGTTTCTCGATCGGCGGCCCGTCACTTTGGTGTATCCGTCGCCTGTGGGTAGGCAGAAACGAAATTGAAAAAGAATAAGCCTGGATTAAGGTAGATGAGGCAGCCGGAAAATGGGAAAACC
>JFFI01000914.1:34144-60242 GCA_001563125.1 Colletotrichum salicis | reverse complement strand
GGGGGGGCGGCCAAGGAATTGAGGGCCGGTAGTCTTCGCAGGCGTAAGAGTAGCAGCCGGGTTCCCTGGAGGCAATGAATCCGTAAGAAAAAGGGGATGCACGTGGAGTCTGGAGATGGTGTGCTGTTGTTGGTCGTCGATTCGTCCTTCAACAGTTTCTTCTCCCAGGGTCGTGGAGTCTTGAAGAAGGGTCGTCCTTGCCAAGTTCGCAAAGCTTTGCTCTTGGATATAAACGCTCCAATGGAAGTTCCTTCCAGCTTTCTTGACTGTGCTTTTTAGACTGAGGAAAGTGCCAAAGAGCGGGCACTGGCGGCTCAGCTCCTGCGATGGGGACGTGGAGGGGGATAATATGGAAGGAGTTGGTTAAAAAGCCGGGATGAAGGCCTCGGGCGTTCCCCGGACAGGGGCGGGTGGGCAGTGGGCGCTTGTCCTCGAGTCTCAGGCCTCTTTCTCAACCTCTCCCACTTTCGCAGATACTCAGACTTGTTACGGTACGGGGTACGGATACAGTACGAATAGAATGCTACGTCCAAGAATGCTACTCTCGAGCCGAGCCTGGGGGAACCGGAGCCTAACACACTGGCTGACAGCGTCACGGCCTAGGCGTTTCCTCAGTCTTGCAGCAAAAAGCTGATTTTAAGATGTGGCTGTAGCCGATACAGTAGTGGACCCAATGACATGGGTGACCATGGAACGGGGAAAAGGTCGGACTGAAAAGCTTCCCGTGGGCCATGACGGCAAAGAGATCCAAATTTAACCCTTGGCGAAAGACCGAGCTGCGTCGTATTCCCGCAGCAAGCTTCGCTGCTTCACGGCTGCTCTTCGGACCATTGCAAAGATTCAAGACACAGAGATTGAAAACTTGTCGCGGCCCTGCAAAGAGAAGCAGAAGCGGTATGCAAAAGTTGAGAGAGAAAGAGAGAGAGAAGTGGGAGAAGAAAGAGCAGCACCTGGAACAGCACCAGCACCAGCACCAGCACCAGCAACAACAACAATGATGCCTAGACTTGCAAAACATTGCTTGGCAAAGACACCAAAGGCTGACGCCCAGCCCTCCTTCGAGTCCTTCCTTGGGAATCCTTCTTTCGGCATTTGGAACCGATGGACGACGAGTACGCTGCGAGTCTGCTTCGCTGCGAGCCTGCAAGTCTCATTCTGCAGGGGGTTGCGATAGCGATGGCCCCTGTTGGATGAAATCGATCATCCTCCCGCCTTGTGTGAAAAGGGGAGTTCGTCCGGGCTCCCACTCGGGGGAAATGTGGAGGACTATCTCCAAAAAGTCTCCACGCACCTCTTTTCGGTCCGCTGACGCTCTCACACGCCTTCGCACACGCTTGCCGAGGAGGTGAGGGGTTGCACTTGCTTCTCTGGGGTTGTTTGGTTTGGACACTGGTTGGACTGTTGAACATGAATCAAATGTAAGCTCGAGGGCAACGACGAACCAGTCAAATCCGTCTCAATGGTCGAGAGAGAACTTCTGCCCAACACTTCTGCGCCCGCAAAATACCCTTTCGTCTTTCATGCTACAGTTGCTATCTAGGGCTGACGACGTGGTATCCGGCAGACGCTGATCGATTCCATTAGGGCATCAGATGCGAAATGAGACAGCTTTGTTTGGAAGGAAAGCCAAAAGATGAATAGCAAATGGCAAAAATATAAAGCCGCCAAGAAGGGGGCCCGTCGAAAATCTGTCGAAAAAGAGTAGCAAAACCGGAAGAAAACGCCAAAAAAAAAGCCAACAGGACTTAATATCGGTCCAAACCCGGAGCAGCCGACCCTCGGGATGCAAACTGGAAAGTGGTCTGTCATCTCGGGGTCATTGTGGACTTGGTCCTCTCGACGTCGTGGATAGGGCCGAGTCGACCGACGTGTCGACCTTTTTTTTTTCTCCACGGGGCAGACGGAGGAGAGAGCGGGTTGTCCCGCCACGAGTTCGCCAGAGCTTTTTTTCGTTTATTTTCCCCTTGCCCCGGTTCCGACTCCCGGGGGAGGGAGATGATGCTGTGGTGGATTCTCGGATGATTTTGGTTGGTGACTCTCGTGGTTGTCTCGCGAAATGAATTCCGAAGATAAGACGGTCACGTGTGTGTAGATAGCTACCAAGATGGGATGGCTATCCGCAACCACCAGTGCACCAATATGAATTAGACTGAGCTTTTTGTGAGGTTAACTTGACGACATACTTCATCGTAATAAGTCCTGGTTGACACTGTTTATCGCGTCACTCCATACTAGTTTTGCTGAATTAGACACACAGCAGAAGCTCTTTTTAGCTGTGGGCCTGTCTCTGCTTTGCAAAGTCAAGCAACGTTTGAGCGTCCCTATCTATATTACCTTATGATGCATGTGAGCCAAATGGTTCACAGACCTTCAAGGTTTCTAAAGGACCTTCAAGACTTCTAATGAACCTTCAAAGTCTCTAAAGTTTGCAGTATCTCTCATGATAAATTCCTACGAGAAATATCGTGCTGCCCAAGAAGGGTACTTTGTGAAGTATGAAATTTCGATCAGAGGCTTCTTTAATCTTTGAAAAAAGCAAGGGCTCCGGGTTAGAACTAATGACATGTTGGCTGAAGCATCTAACCAATTGCCATGTGCTGCGAACCCATAATTGAGTGTTTCCGAGTTCAAATGTAGAAAGAAGCTCAAAAACAAGAATTGAGGATTGCAATGAATTCTGACGATGCGGACACCGATGACTGAGCCTCTCCTACATCTGTCCATGCTTCGATACAGACACTAATTGTGAGCTAAGCTTGGATTTTGCATCTCGTTCTCTTCCATCCCGAAACAAATGCGACAATCTTCTCAACCACGAAGGCGAGTTTATTATGTTTCCAATGTATGGCCAGAGACAGGAGGGTTTACAGCTAAGAAGGGATCATACGACGCCCTTGCTATCTCGCAGATGAACGTGCTTTGTATCCCTTACTCAACAAGATATCACCTAGCTAGACTGGTCAATTTGATTCCCGAAGCTGTCACTCAGAGGATGATCATCATCTACATGGCGTTCTCACTAGTTACTGCCTCTCTTCCAGCGACAGACAACCCAACCATCTCCAAACTCACCTCCCACCTCGCCTCCCACAGCCTCTCCTCCTCCTCCCTCCCCCTTCACCTCACAATCCTCAAAATAAAACGGCCCCAACCCCTCAAACTCCCTCCCCACCGCAGCCAGCACCGCGGTAGCAGCCCCTTGCGCCGTACTCTTGACCGTCCTCCACGCCGCCTCATTTCCTCTAAGCGCCTCCATCTGCTCCCGAACACCAACCTGTAACCCCGTCATCGCCGTGCCCGGGTGGACGCTATACCCGCGAATCCTGCCCCCGCATCGCCGATCCACGCCGTTGGCCATGAGGATGTTGGCCGTCTTGGATTGTCCGTAGGCTCGGTACCCCTCGTACGCGCCGGGGCGGGAAAAGTTGACGTCAGACCAGTTCATGCCCTGCAGCCTGTGGCCGGAGGACGTGACCTTGACGACCCGTGCCGCGGACCCGGGTATTGATGACACGAGGTCATGAGGTCTTGTAGTTCTGTGAAGAGGAGGAAGTGCGCGAGGTGGTTTACGCCGAACTGCATCTCGAAGCCGTCTTGCGTTTGGCTTCCTTTGGGGGCATACATGACCCCGGCATTGTTCACCAGAATATCTAGGCGGGAGCTACGCTTCTTGAAGGCCGCTGCCGCGGCCCGTACGCTGTCGAGGCTGGTGAGGTCCATTTCGAGGAGGTGTACGTTTGGCGCCGTAGCGAGGGGCTCCTCTTGGCCTCCATCCCCGTTTTCGGTCTCGTCTAGAGCGGCTCGGGCCTTGGAGAGATCTCGGGCCGTGCCGTAGACGGTCGCTCCGGTTGCCGCAAGGGCTTTGAGCGTCTCGATGCCTAGGCCCGAGGAGACGCCCGTCACGAGGGCGACCTTGGGCGGGAGTTTGCCGACGAGGTCTTGGCCTTTGATGATTTGGAGGGCCGTTGGGCGGGCGTCGCCTGGTCCGGCGAGGTTTTCGTATTTGTGTAGTTCGGTGTAGCGGCCTGGAGGGGGAAGAGAAGGAGGCCGAGACATGGTCAGCGTTCGGGGTCAGATATTGAGGTGGAACTTATTCGTATAAGCACAAATGGAATTGTGTTGCCTCTGGGGGAAATCAAAACAACGAAAAGACTGAGCTCAAGTTGAGAAGAGTCCACCAGATCATACTCCATCATCTTCAAGCCATCTTTGACATATTTATACACTCTACCATACGAGACTACACTTTCGACGAGGCTCTCACAAGAAACAAACCGTGAGAGCCTCCACCTTAAGTCCGGCCATCTAGTCAGCAGCAGCCCTCACATCCGAGAACCTACAAGATATCGAGGCTGCCTTGGCACCATCAGCAAACCAACCAGGCCCGTCGTCTGACAGAACAAAGGCTTGAACTATGCAAGGTGGTCGGTGTGCCCCGGAAACCCGCAGCTTTCCTCCGAGGCGGAGAGTGGATCCCTGCATTAAGTCCGGGCCGGACCTTGGGTACGTCTCGGTACGTATCAGGAGTCACGGGACGGCAAGTGCCTTGCCTGTCTGTCCTTTCTTCCCGCCGAAGAAATATGGACCACCCGGCGCCGGATGGTGGGGAGGTTTCCCGGAGGCATCTTAATAAAGGAGGGCAGTTCTAGTTGGGCTAGGTAAAGGCCCAAAGGGAAACCCGAACAGACGAATGGGGTCCCGGACCAAAGGGCGAATCGCATGTTGCAACAGCCTGCCACGTTCACCCACGGGGCGTCGCAGCGAGCCTGGGCAGAGAGAGTGCTTGTTTGGATGACAGCAAGGCACCCTTGCCGCCCGATGGCTATCTTACCCCGCGGCATACGTTACAGCATCTCCAGAATACTACCCGAGGTCTAGTGTGCACATCATTCATGCGAAAGGTCCCTCTTTCCACAGCACTTCCGGATTGCCCTTACTCGGAATCCGAATTTCAGATGGTCGTCAGACCAAGAAGAGCAGAGGCCAGGAGTCGCAACCGGGTGCGGTTTTAGTTGCTTGAACTTGAGGGACGTCTCAAACAACTCGTTTAGAGTTACGTACAACGCTTTTGGCGGGTTAGCATTACGCGCCTAGCTGTCCAATCTTGTTTAAGCACATTATAAGTGGTGTTTGCAGTAGATTCAGGTGAAAGTGCAGCAAGTAGATGTGGAAGAAATGAAATATTTGTACATTGATAAAAATACTCATGATAACTATCGACATTCAAGCTGCAGATTGTTTGCGCTGCATCCGCCCTGGAGGGTTGTTCCCGTCCGTCCAACCTGCCCGTTTTTAGCCATGGGTCTTTCTGGCCAGCCCGAGGTATCTTGACCACGTATAACTCCTGTAGATATAACAAAGATGAATTCAAATCAGTGAACGAAGCGCTTCTCGAACTCGTCGAAGAGCAGGGGACTGATTTCGTCGCTGCTCATCCCTTCGACCTCCCAGAGAACGCCCTTCTTGTCGTAGTGTTCGAGGAGAGGCTCGCTAGTCTCCTGGAACTTGCGGAAGCGCTCCTTGTACACCGCCTCGGTGTCATCCGGGCGCTGGGTGAGGGGCTCTCCGGTGACGTCGTCTTTGCCGGGAATCATGGGGGCGTTGAAGGATGTGTTGTACACGCGACCCGAGGGCTCGTGAACCCAGCGGCCGGAGATGCGCTCCATGATGACGTTGAAAGGGGTCTTGAGCGACACCACCAAGTTGATGGGAATCAGCTTGTCGCAAACTGCCGCCTGGGTGGCAGTCCTTGGGAAACCGTCCAGGATGAAAGATGCGTCGGGGTCTTCGGAAGCCTCGGGGGGCCCGTGGCTGTCTAGAGCTCCGGTGGCCGTGACAAAATCATCCAGCTGCTCCTCGTAAAATGAATCGACCGTGGCGGCGGAAGATGACAAGGTCATGACCTGCGGTCTCCTGCGGCTGTTGAGAAGCCAGCCGTTCTTGTACATCTCGTTAGAGATGAGGCGCATAATCAAATCATCAGCGACAAGTCCGCCGGACTTCATGGTCTTCTCGACCTTGATACCTGCAAGAAGGAGAGGTTAGCATGTGCGGGAGGATGCGTAGAGCAAGCGCTGGTTGACAGCAGCAGCATGTGACACTTACCGAGAGGGGTCCGATGCTTGACATTGTTGCGAAGCAGGTCTCCGGTGCTAATGGACTGGATCTGGGGAAACCGTTGAAGGAGTCGTTCGGACTGCGTTCCTTTTCCAACACCGGGGGCGCCGACGAGAATAACGCGGGCAGCTTTGCGGAGTCTCATAGTATACACGAATCAATGAACGGCTGGCGCGGGTGTAGGATTGAATTGAGAGTGACAGAGGGGTTGGTTCGAGATACAGGTACTAAGGTACTCGGTATGTAGCTTCGAAATTGGCGGGAATGAGATGGCGCTGGCCCCAGGTTGTGCGGGGGAAAAGGAACGAGTCGGAATCGCGAGACCCAGACGGGATCGTGTTCGGAGGGGATTCAGGAGAAAGCCATGATCTTTACAGGAAGACGGACGTTGGGGTATATAGCGACAATCTAGGGGGGGGAGGAAGAAGAAGGAGGAAAAGAAGACAGAGGAAGCGCAAAGGTCGAGGTGGTGGTGAAGGAATGCCGAGAAGGAGGGCGGAGAACAGCGAGCGGACGCAGAACCGCGGTGGTGGGATGCAGGCAAGTGCAGCGACGGGGGTGCTGGCGCGCACCTCGGACGGGGATGCTTGGAAATCGGTCGATGTGGCGGATGGGCGTTGAGGGGACCCGAGGGAGGAACGTGTGTCGAGTTTGCGTGTGGCCGACGGCCGGATCTCTCTGCTCCAAAGACCCTCCACTGCTTGTACTCTGTAGAGAGAGATTGGCAGCGTGCATGCTGGTTCCAATCCTCCACCGGTGAACCGTCACTGGCTCGACTAAGGTATCCGTAGACTGCTGGCTCCTCGGGGTGGGTCGGGATTCACAACTTCACCCCCGTCAAGTTGGCAGATGCTGCTGGACCCTGAGCTGGTGCTGCTGCGCTGCTGTTCAACTTTCCATTGCCTCGACTGGTCGGCCGGTCTCAAGCTCTAAAGTCCGGGGTACGCTAAGGCAGGCAGGGCACAGTGTCTCCGAGTCTCGTTGCTCATGGCCATGCTGACGATGTTGAGATAAGATAGCGTGCACGGAAGTCGAGGCCTGGTGTCAGCTGGCAGGCAAAGTCAGCACTGGAGGGGGGGGACCTCGAATGACGAGCTTGTGATTTCCCACCAAAAAAATGTCGAGCGGAGTCGGTAGAAAAATCAGGGAGCATATTGTTGAGGGCGTCTTACGGCTTGCTATTAGCAACACCACCGTCACAGTCTGCGCATGGCATTCCGATGCCGCACTTGTGATATCCCTCTCACTCGTTGGTCAGTGTTTCGTGCCACGAATTCTCATGATGAGTGAAAGCCACCGACTACTAATGGATGAGGCTTGATAATGGCGATATCACGGGACAAAAGTAAATAGTGCCATGCTTCCTCCGTATATTGCAACGACCTTCTTAGGTATTCCGATTCTGGCAGTCGTTCTAGGCCTCTGTGCAAAAAACGAACAGTGTGCCAAATTGCTAGATGTTGGCAAGTTGGCCACTGCGGACGGCACTGCCCGATACGGCCGATCTGCCTCTTCCACATTGCCAAACGGCACTATTTGAGAAGCCCACGTATTAACTTGTAGGAAGTTCAAGTTCCAGCAATACCGAATGGCCAGGTTCAGCCCAGGCAGTTCCTCATCATGGCACTGCCCGGTAACTAGTTGCTGGTTGCTGTCCACTAACACCGACACGGGTAAAGGGCGCGATTCGCACAGCCCAACAGCTCAGAAAGTCAAGCTTCTGGTAGCTAAGGCCAGGATGACCCACCGATCTACAGGAGACGGCCGTCGTCTTTGGCTTACCCATGTGGCGATGGTGGCAGGCGAGCGAATGAGCGGGTGGAAAACAACACAAACAGTGGTCGAAGCCAGACAAGCACAGAAGCCCAGCCCAGAACTGACAAGTGGCACAGGCTCTACCCAGCACGCCTAGGTACGTACCTGCAGACAAAGTGAGGTGAACCGGGATCTGAGGTGGTGCAGTGGTGCTTGCTCAGCATCTCCAGCGGCCAGCGGCCAACCCACCTTTCATTGTCTGCAAGCGAAACCCCGAGCAAAGCAAAGGAGGCAAAACCCCGTGATCTCGCACGTGCTATTTATGGTGGTCTCTGGGCCCCCCCGGCCATGGGTGGTTTCGGAAGAAGCCAGGGACAAGTCGTGGTAGCATTCCATTTGATGCGATCGGTTGCCCTCCATTCCAGAATTCTTGAGTAGTTTCGCATCATTGTACATCTTCCACTTCTCCATCATTGTCTCTAGCTGTAGTATACTGCCCACCTCCAGATAGTCGCCCATGATCGCTACTCTTCGGTAGTCCGCTCTTTATTCAACACAACTTCATCAAACTCTCCTGTTTGCCAGTCAACCGCTGCAGAATGAGCGCCTCCGCCAGTGTCGCTCGTCGGGCGGCGATTGTCAACCCTCTCCTGGGCAACGGTAAGTCCATCCCCTCCGTATGCGTCCTGCCCGCTCACCCATCTCCATGGACCGTTTTTGCTTGTACTGGACATACCTGCAGTTCTTTTCTAACATCTTCCAGCGCGTGCGCTGTCTAGCCTCGGTGTTTCGTCAGCTGTGCTCGGCCGAAACGCAAGGCATCTTCCTCGACGAGTAAACGCCCTCGCCCTCCTCGTACCCGTCCGTCATCTGGGTACCGACCACCACAACCACGGCCAGTCTGGCCCGCCGCCGGGCTTCAGTGTTGAAGCGGCTAAGAAGCCCCTGCCCAAGGAAAGCACCCCGGCGGCCAAGAGCGACTCCAAGGCTACCGCCGACTCCAAAGATGCGGCTGAGAGCCAGAGCAAGTCTTCCAAGGATGCCGCAGCAGCAGACAAGGCTGAGTCCGAGGCATCATTGTCGGAACTAGCGGCCGCGAAGGGAACCTCTGCTGATGCCGAAAAGACTGCCAAGGAGAAATTGACAGTTTGGCAGAAGGTCAAGAAGGAGGCTCACCACTACTGGGATGGAACGAAATTGCTTGCGACAGAAGTCAAGATCAGCACTCGGCTTGCCTTGAAGATGGCCGCTGGCTACGAACTCAGCCGGAGAGAGAACCGCCAGTTGCAACGTACTGTCCAGGATCTTGGACGTCTTGTACCTTTCTCTGTCTTCGTCATTGTCCCTTTCGCCGAGCTTCTGCTTCCCGTCGCTCTCCGCCTGTTCCCCAACATGCTGCCAAGCACGTATGAGGGACAAAAGTCCAAAGACGCCAAGGCGACGATCCTCAGGACGACGCGCAAAGAAGTCAGTCAATTCTTGCGGTCCAGTCTCAAAGAGACTGGTCTGCCGTTGACTCCGGCAACGACTCAGAGTGAGGCATTTACCACATTTTTCCGGAAACTTAGATCCTCTGGCGAGTCGCCCACCCGTGAGGACATCATCAAGGTCTGCAAGATCTTCAAGGATGACTTGACTCTGGACAACCTCTCCCGGCCCCAGCTGGTTTCCATGTGCAGATATATGAACCTCAACACCTTCGGTACCGACAACATGTTGCGGTACCAGGTCCGTCACCGCATGCGCCAGATCAAGCGTGACGACAGACAGATCAGCTACGAGGGCGTTGACAGCCTCAGCGTTGGCGAGCTGCAGATGGCATGCGCCAGCCGTGGTATCCGCACCGCCAGTGTCTCTCCCGCAAGGATGCGCGAGTACCTCCAGCAGTGGCTCGATTTGAGATTGAAGGATGGCGTTCCCTCCACTCTGCTGGTTCTGAGCAACGCCTACATGTACGGCCAGGTGGCTGCTCACAGCCAGATCGAGGCTCTCGTCGGTGTTCTCTCGTCTATCCCTGACGAGCTGTTCCACGAGATCTCCCTCGAGGTGTCAAGTGCTGAGGGTGCTGCTACCAACAAGCAGCGTCTGGAGGTCCTCAAGGAGCAGCAAGAACTCATCGATGAGGAGAACAGCCAGAACGAGGAGAACGCGAACTCTGGTTTTGCCACCCCCCGCGATATTGACAACATTGACGAGAAGGAAGAAAGCAGCCAGGCTGCGGATGCTGAGGCAGCCAGCTCTACCCAGGCCAAGGAGGCCAAGGAGGCCGAGCAGGAGATGCTTATTGCCAGAGATGGAAAGGCGCAGGTTGAGAAGGCGGAGAAGAGCGACAAATAGATCGCTCGCAGTTGTAGACAAGCACTATCTTTTTCTTTGTTAGACGTGTGTATGGCATAAGGCTGGGTAGCGTGTACTAAAAGAAGAGGGTTCACAACACCCCCAGGGAACATCACAGGGCACTAGAAAGATCCATCTCAGGAAGCAAATAGATTCCACTACTGTATAATGGTGGCCGTTGTATGCGTTGCTAGCAAACTTTTCCCGGTTACCACTAAAACTTCAGACAAACCTGTCCAAAAAGCCATTTAGCTCTGTAGTTCATTTCGCTCATCCGAAAGAAGAGTATGGCCGGCCTGAGCTTCCAATGTTACGCTCGACGATCCGAGGCAGCCCCCTGGTCTTCTTCTGTCGTCTGTTTCTAGGTTGCGTCTGCTTTGGCTGGCGTCGTCATAGCCCTCCGGAACTGGAGGTCTGACAGTGTTGCCCGGCTGCTAGCGAGTTACCTCATCGCTTACCGCTTTCAGGGACAAATGTGGGTACCTGCCATCTCCCCGCTATCGCGCTGCCCAACCGCATCAGGTCAGCTACACTAAGCTCGCAGCGTCACCTCTCATGGTTCAGCGACATGCAGCTCTTGCCCATTCTCCACCACTGCCGCCGACACTTCCAGCCCATTGTCCGGCAAGCGAGACGTTCTTTCCGCCAACTCCATCCGTTGCGACGATCCAAGATCAAGCCTCCAAAATCTGATTATTTTACAAACTTCGCGATTCCAATTCCTGTTCCTGCGTCTTCTGGCTCACCCCACGATCTTCCTTCACAGCTTCTCCAACACTAAAAGCGATTACTCCGGATCCCGACAACGACGTAACCTCCCCCCACGTCCGCCTAGCAGGACGCCATGGCGGTCATGGATCAACACCAAGATGATTTCTCTAATGTGTCCTGGAATACCGACGAGCACACTGCTGCAGAGAGCTCGAGCTCAGTGACGGCCACTGAGTACGACGAGGATGCCGATAGAAACGGCCACCATGCCTACGAGAGCGATGCACCTGGCAACGACGACGACCGGGAAGTTCTGGACTGCACAGTTTCTGAGCCGCTCAAGGAAAATGAAGGCTCCAAGGATACCTTTGTCTCCTACCTCATCACCACAAACGTAAGGAAATCCAAGCTGCTTTGTAGACCTTGGCTGCGCTCGCGGGTTCTTTGCGCGCTGACACGGAATTTACAGACCACCTTCCCCTCCTTTCAGAGATCGCATACCACAGCCCGGCGACGGTTCACAGACTTTGTCTTCTTGTATAAGGCACTGAGCAGAGACTACCCTACCGCCGCAGTACCTCCTCTTCCCGATAAACAGCGTATGGAATATGTCAGTGGTAATCGCTTCGGGCCGGACTTCACCAACCGTCGAGCGCATTCGCTGCAGCGCTTCTTGAACCGCCTCTCCCTCCACCCCGTCCTCCGCCGAGCTGATATCCTCCACATTTTCCTCGAGAGCCCCGACTGGAACGCCACAATGCGCAGCCGCAGCCTTCGAGGATCTCAGAGCAGCGATGCCGGAAGCAGCGGCGTGTTTGATAACCTTACCGACAGCTTCCTCAATGCCTTTTCCAAGGCCCATAAGCATGACAAGCGATTCTTGGAGGTCCGGGAAAGAAGCGACAAGCTTGACGAGGATTTGGCCCATATCGAGAAGGTTGTAGCGCGCGTGGCGCGCCGGGAGAACGATCTCGAATTGGACTTTAAAGACCTGGCAGAGCAATTCCAGAAGCTCATCACTCTCGAGCCTGGCGTCGAAAACGAAGTTCGACATTTTGCCAACTCGATCGAGGACACTGCCATGGGCCTGCGAAAGCTGAAGGATGTCACTGATGGAGACTATCTCGGCAGTCTTCGGGACATGCAGGCGTACAGCACGGCACTGAAGAGCCTTTTGAAGGCGCGAGAGCAGAAGCAGGTCGACTATGAGCAACTTACGGAGTATCTTAACAAGAACACTGTCGACAGGGACCAGCTCCAGTCAGGCCATGGCTCTGGAGGCCTGTCAGGTGCCAGCGGCCGGTTGATGCGCAAACTCGAGGACGTGCGTGGAGTCGACCACGAGCAGGCCCGTCGCGATCGCCAAAGAAAACTGGAGATGAACATTGACAAGCTTACGACTGAGGCGGAGCGAGCCAAGAAGACGAGCGAAATGTTCGATGACGAGGTTGTCAAGGAGGTTGCCGACTTTGAGCGAATCAAGCGAGTCGAATTCAAAAAGCAGCTCGGAGGTCTAGCCGACTCCCACATTGAGTTCTACGACGAAGTCACGGAAATCTGGGAGAGCTACGTCAAGGCGATGGAGGAGCAAGGCGTTTCGGGCACCCGCAGTACCGGTGTTGAGCCTCCTGGTCGCCGGCTGGCGGAGTAGTACTAGAAGGACCAGAGGGACGTGGGTAGTTTGGCGAGAGCCATGATGCGTGAAATTATTCGACGACAGGACGTTGAAGATTGGGCCGAACCCGCCTAATGGGGGTTATATGTTGGTATAGGATCAGCTTCAGATGGCTCCAGAGCATTACCTCGGACAGATTCAGCAGACGGGAGAGCGGGTTATGCCATCGGAGTATCGGACACCAGTCAGGTAGAACTGGAGATAATCATGAAGAGGGGCGTGTGGATTGTGATTAATGAATCAATACATTTTCTTCTTTTCACGATCTTGAACTATGATATACGGGTGGTCGGGTCCATGAAGCCAGTGTGGCAGACTCTATAGGAAAATCTTTCCCAGTTCCGAAGTTTAAGAAGTACTCCTGAATATCCCTTCTTGGGCCGATTCGTGACTGCTTCGAAGGATACCATCCATTCATGCAGAAGCAGGGTTGTCCGATGTGGCTCGAGATGTATTCGTCATCAAGGGGGCACCAATGTCTGCCTCTTTGATATACCGGTATGCGGGACATGAGTCTTGGGAGGCTGTCAGAGTTGTGGCTTGCGTTGGGAGCATGCCGCAGAACCCAGCGACTTGACATATCCGTACACTAGAGAGGAAATATGTTTGCGGATGTGCGTCCAGGCACGCCTCTGTTCTTTACATGACTAGGCATGCAAATGCTAGTGAAGTCAATGTTTCTTACTATATACCACACATTCAAGCATAGTATTGTACGCTGGGAACGAAGGGAGGGTATAACACAAGAGTCTCTTCGTACATCTAGGGTTGCCACGATGTGCACGAGTGTCGTGGTAGAGAGAGAAGAAGAAGAAGAAGAAGAAGAAGAAGAAGAAGAAGAGGCGAACGGGAGCAGATTCCGAAACGGTTGACTGTGTCAAGCGCCAAGGCAAACGTGAAAATGCTGAAGCCTGAAGCGTGAAGCCTCCTCCCCCGGAGCCAAGAGTCTGAGGCGTGGTCTCTGATTCGACGTTTGGGCCCTCTTACCAGTAGCTAAGGTACTTTGTACACTGGTACAGTCAGACCTGACTCTCTCGCTGAAAGCGCCCTCCCTTGCTTCGAGAACTGCGGAGAGCAGAATTTCTGTTGTGTCGTATTATGCGGGAGAACACCGTTGCCAAAGTTTCGATAAATTACATTCAGGTGGAAAGATCTGAGGCGGTCGTGGCCTCCGTGGGGAGCTGGACTTTCAATATACCCAGATGGAGACGGAATACTGACTGTTCGTTGATCGTTATGGAGACAACTGAGGCTAGGACGGGTTTGGCACCCGTAATTTTGCATGTTTACGAATGCGAGTACGTACTTTCCCAAGCATGAGTCTTTAGCAACGGGAGGCGCGCAACCAGCAGCAGCAGCAGCAGCACATGGTGAGAGGCAAAAAGAAGAGGATACTTTGACAAAGACATCCACGGCATCTCGTCGCAACAACGGGACCAATGAGGTGGGGCCGTGACGGGCTGCGCCAGTGTTGAAACGGCAGTGTGGGCGGTGGTGCGGCAGTGAGCTTCAACATCTTATTGGGGGCCTTACTGGAGACGAAGTCGCTGCTGCCCGCCCACCTGAATCGCCGCCTTCCCTTTCCGCGTAAAGAAAGGTACCTTACCGCGAGGTAGCGTGCGCGTATGTACTTGGGTATCGGGTCCTTATCACTAGAAACGCGCAGGACCCCTAACTTCAAAGTCGACGGGTACGGGCTACATTGGACTAGTGCCCCCAGGTCTGCGTGTACCTGGGCTGCAACCTGCTTGAGAGGATGATGGATCTAATGCAGCCGTGGCTGGTGTGAAGGGGTCTTTTCGGGGGGGGGGATTTGTCTGACTGTAGCAGGTAGCATTGGACGCCCTGTCCGCATCCTTATGTTCCTGCCGTTTTCGAGAAGGCCACGAAACAGCATTCGAGAGAGCATTGCATTGCATCTATCATATTGGCCAGAGAGTCTGTCTGCCTTGTGTTCCAGGTCACACTGCTCCCGTCAGCATTTCCCATTTGCTCCCAGGTTGGCTTCTGAGTTTCGAGTTTCCCTCATCGCTTCATTCATCCGTCGCATTTTCCAACATCACTTTTTGCCATCGCCATCTCCGGTAACGTCTTTACTGGGTGCTGCTGCTGCTGCTGCTCTAGCTGTTGGCATTCCTCGCTCTCGCCTGGGCCATTGGCTTTGGTCATATCGATATTAAAGTACACGACAACGAAGGGTGAGACGGAGCTTCCCCGCTGTTTATTACGCATGAACTCTGGCCTTTCAAGTAATACTTTACCAACAATCGCCTGCTATCTTCATCGAATTTGCGTCGCCAAGCAATACAAACGGGTATTGCCAGGTGATTTGCGCTGTACCAGTCCGGCACACCAGCTGGTACGCAGGAGGAATTCCGTTTATTCGAGGGATTCGTAAGGGAATAAAAGCGGAAAGCAGTCACGCTGCACGCAGTGTCGCGCTGCAAGGGAAATCGGGAAGCTTTGGCCATCTTCAAGGGCCGCCCTTGCCACTTGCGACTCGACCACGTCTCGTCTTCCGCTCTTCCCCCCCAGCCTAGAGCCAAGTCTCGTTTGTTCCCTTTGTTCCCCTGATTGACGAGAGAGGTACGTGTTGTGTCCAGCAGCCTCTTCAAGATTAACATCTTTTTTTTCTTTTCTTTCTTTCCCTTTCCTGGTTCGACTCGATTTCGGTACGGGCACTGAAGCTGATTGTCGACTCACTTCCTCTTCAGTCGCTCCTTTCTTTGCGCATCATCAACATCCCCTCGAGGGATCTTCGGCAGCGCATCATGAAGCTTTCCGCGGTTCTCCTCAGCCTTGCTGCCCTCGCAAGCGCTACTTCCTCCCCTCGAAACTACGAAACGAACGATTACTATGTTCTCGAGCTGGATTCGTCTACATCTCCCGGCCAGGTTGCCGACCGCCTGGGTTTGAGGCACGAGGGTACACTCGGCAGTCTCGACGGCCATCACATCTTCTCCGCTAGGAAGGTCGAGCACGACATTGTCAAGCCAGCTCTGCAGGAGCGCAAGCTGCGGAAACGCGCGCTTGGCGGCTCCGATGTCCTCGATGGCGTCCGTCTCTCGCAAAAACAGCAGCTTCGAAAGCCTTGGGAGAAGAGAGTCCCCCCGAGGTCGCATGGTCCCGCCAACTTCGCTCGCCAGGAGGCGGCCGACCCCAAGATGGTTGAGCAGATGAACGACCTCATGAAGACCCTCGGCATCGCCGACCCCATCTTCAATGAGCAGTGGCATTTGCTCAACACCGTCCAGCCAGGTCACGACATCAACGTCGCCGGCGTCTGGAAGTCGGGCATCACGGGCAAGAACGCAACCGTCGCCATCGTAGACGACGGCCTCGACATGTACAGCGACGACCTGAAGCCGAACTACTACGCCGCCGGCTCTTACGACTTCAACGACCACCGCGAAGAGCCCAAGCCTACCCTTAGCGACGACAAGCACGGCACTCGGTGCGCTGGTGAAGTGTCTGCAGCGAAGAACAACGTCTGCGGTGTAGGCGTGGCCTACGAATCCAAGATCGCGGGTATCCGTATCCTGAGCAAGCTGATTTCCGATGCCGATGAGGCTGTTGCGATGACCTACGACTACCAGCACAACGATATCTACTCCTGTTCCTGGGGCCCGCCGGATGACGGTCGATCCATGGATGCGCCTGGTATCCTTATCAAGCGTGCTATGCTCAAGGGCATCCAGCAGGGTCGTGGCGGAAAGGGATCCATCTACGTCTTTGCCAGTGGTAACGGTGCCGCGAACGATGACAACTGCAACTTTGACGGCTACACGAACTCTATCTACAGCATCACTGTTGGCGCGATTGACAGAAAGGGTCAGCACCCTTACTACTCCGAGAAATGCTCGGCTCAGCTTGTTGTTACGTACAGCAGTGGCAGCGGAGATGCTATCGTATGTTCCCCATAGACCTCTATGTGGCAGGACTAGAACTAATTGTTTGCGCAGCACACTACCGACGTCGGCCAAAATGCCTGCTATAACGGCCACGGTGGTACTTCCGCCGCTGCTCCTCTGGGTGCTGGTGTCTACGCGCTGGTTCTCGAGGCTCGTCCTGACCTCTCTTGGAGAGATATGCAATGGCTCGCTATGGACACCGCCGTGCCCATTGATGAGGCCAATGGCGAGTGGATGCCGACCAAGATTGGAAAGAAGTTCAGCCACACGTATGGATACGGCAAGATTGATGCTTTCAAGATGGTTGAGGCAGCCAAGGCCTGGAAGAACGTTAAGCCCCAGGCTTGGTACTACTCTCCTTGGATTCACGTCAACAAGGACATTCCTCAAGGCAAGGACGGCATCGCGGTCAGCTTCGACGTCACTGCGGATGCTCTGAAGCAGGCCAACCTCGAGAGACTGGAGCATGTGACGGTCACTATGAACGTGAACCACACACGCAGAGGTGACTTGAGCTGCGACTTGATCAGCCCTGAAGGAGTTACCAGCCATCTCTCTGTGACTCGCAAGATGGACTCAGCCAAGTCCGGCTACGCTGACTGGACTTTCATGAGTGTTGCTCACTGGTAAGTTGATAACCAGAACGACGAGACGCTAGGATCTAGATGCTAACTACAAACCAGGGGTGAATCTGGCATTGGCAAGTGGACCGTTGTGGTCAAGGATTCCAACGAGAACGAACACAAGGGCACTTTCGTCGACTGGCATTTGAAGCTCTGGGGCGAGTCGATTGACGCTAGCAAGGCAACTCTCCTCCCCATGCCAACTGAAGAGGACGACAACGATCACGCGCTTGTCGCTACCACCACTCTGCCGGCTGCCATCACGACAATGACGCACCCTGCCGAGAATACTGCCTCTGTTGTCAAGCCCTCCGATCACCCCGAGCGGCCCACCAAGATCCAGTCTGGAGCCGACGCGACACCTACGGAGACTGGCAAGCCCACAGACACGCAAGAGACACCGGCGGCCACGACCAGCCCGTCGAACTGGGTGTCTTGGCTCCCGTCATTCGGAAAGGCTGGCGTCTGGGTCTATGGCGCCATTGGTCTCATTGCTGTGTTCTGCTCTGCTCTGGGAATCTGGTTCTACATTCGCAAGCGCCGCAACAGCGCGCCCCGTGACAATTACGAGTTCGAGCTGCTCAATGAAGACGAGACCGAGGGACTCAATGGCGAAAAGCGTACGCGGGGTCGTGAGCTCTACGATGCGTTTGCTGGTGATGACGAGGACGATGAGGACGAGACTGGGGCATACCACGACCGCCGGGACCGCTCGAGAGAGGGCAGCGGCAACAGAGAGACTGATAGGCTTACCGAAAAATAAGGCGTATGACAGGGCAGGCATGGGCGTCTGTTGCATAGAAATACCTCGAGGTTCTCTCTTTCTTGTCACTTTTATAGCATTTGGGCATTGTGGTTAGTGTATTTTCCTTACAAGTTAGACGGCGCTGTTGGTGTTGTGAGGCGCAACCAATCAATCAATTGGAAACATTGGATAGCCCCGTTGCCATTTTCCCGTGTGCTCCTTGTTCGGTTACGGATGTTCGGTTACGGATACTCGTTGGAGAAAGACTTAAAGTCCAAGCTCTGTGAAAGAGAGGGTGTCCTGGTCTGAAGTATTGACTTGGTGGACGGGCACTCCCGCACCGAACAATATAGCTACTGCACGGCTTCTGGACGGCTTGAAAACTAAGCTCTCAAGGGTCTTTTGTTTGTCTGGGTCTGCATTATTCCGACGTTGGAGTGCGACTTATTGTTGTCTAGCTGGTAGGACTTTGTCTCTTCTTCATCTCTAGCTTATAGGTAAGCCTCGGTCTCTTGTGCAGAGCAGCTCATCTCACAGACTGAGATGGGTAGCAAATGGTCTATGCCTGAAACAACAGATCAGGCAATCAAGGTGCCGAATCAATTGACTCTGCTTCTTTTTTTCCCTTTTCGGGCCTCGGCATGTCGAAGCTGTCGAGGTCACCGTCAGTCTAACGGTGAGGTTCAGGTAGGTATTTCTGTTTGCGCCAACCACCTCAATATTCGAACCGCCAGTTTCGGTTGTGTTTACCCGCATCGGATCGAATTGACTTTTGTTCCAGTTACAGGGAACTTGATTACCGGGTGCCGTATCTGTCCCGTTCGTACCTTGTTTTCTTGCCTGGGGCTACCTTGCCTTACTCGATTCGACGATTCGACGATTGAACAATTACGAGACTTTCAGCCACCTTCTTTCCTACAGATTCAAACGGATCCAATTGTCTTCACGTTGTCCTAAGGTACTCAAGATACCCTAGCCTGTAAACCCTGTATCCGCACCTTTCCCCGATCTCACATCTCACAACCGCCTGCCTTGTCTGTCCACAGCGTTTTGTATTTGCACACTTTGGCAGGAAAGATTTATTCACCGTGACTCCCTCCTTCGGTCCGCCCCATTGGCGGTTAGTGGTAACAGGAAGGACAGCAGCATATGGTAGCAGGCAAGCTGGAGCCTCCTTCTCCCCCTCCCAGGCTCCCGTGCCCCCCGTCGGCGTAGATGGCACGATGGAGACGAAGGGGGCTCTGGGCCTAGCTGCATGTAAGCTGCAGCCATCGGAGTCGTGGTCACTGGTCAATGGCAAGCGAGGCCATTCAGTGGCTCCATTCCGACCGCCTCTTTTCTTCTTCCATCTTCTACTTTCCCACTCGGAGCTCCTCCTTCTCCTCCTTCTTTGATTCTCGACCTGACAGTGAGGCCCTCGTTGACCCAGTTGTATTACTCCATAGTCCGTACCTCGTTGACAACTAGTCCCCTGTCGCGGCTGTTCGTGCCCAGCGGCAGCGGCATTCGATGCGTCTTTCTTGCCTTGCCAGCCCAATCGATGACACGCCTGCGTCCTATCCGTACCTTAGCGGGTAATCGTGGGAAACAGAGTGACAGAGCACCAAAGACGCCAAAGACAAGACTGGGACAGCTGGAACAGACTCAAAGACCCTGGTCGACGAGACAGGGTTTCTTGCGCTTTCTCTCCGCCCAAGCCGCCTCCAACCCCGGTCGAGCATCCATCTTGCTAAACCCAACTCGGTGGGTGAATGACGCCGTAGCACAAACCAGTCAACCTCGCCATTTTCCCAGCTCTCGGTCTTCTCTAGCTTCTGCCGGTGTGTGCTTGAGTCGTCAGGCAAAGCTCAAGCTCCCAGTGGGAATTCTCGGGAAGGCGCCTTCTTTTTTATTTTATTTTTTAAATTTTATTTTTTTAACCTCTCGTCTCATATCTCTCTCACCCACTCTCTCGTCTGTATCTTCTCTCGCCTGCAACAATTCCCTTTGGCCCATCATCCCATATCTCACCTCTCGGCGTCTCATCTCGGTGACCTACCTACCGCTCTCGACTTCCTTGCTCTTGCATACGGCCGGCCTCTCTTGCGCCCGCGTGTCTGCATCGCATTGGCTGTTATGGCAAGCCGCATATGTCTCTGACGCCCGGCCATATTCACTCTACCGCTACTTAGACTCTGCTTTAGTTTACCGAGTAGCTTCTAGGTATTTCTGCAGGTTTGCTTTCCCACGGACGGCGGTACGCACGACTCACCGGTCTTTGCGCCCACGTCTGTTCCCGTCTGCAGCCCGATTAGCGCTTCGCAAATCCCAGCGACGACGGTAGACCTTTTCCCCAAGGTAGCCTCGTCGCCATGCCTCCCGCGCCGTATTGGGGGGACTTGTCTGGCCCCAAAGCCGCCAGACGCCAGCGTCGCCAATCTGAAGACTTTAGTCTCCCAGAGCGCATGTCACCTGAGCCAGTTCCCTCGACCGCAGCTGCAACAGCAGCAGCAGCAGACAAACCGCTTCCTCCTCATCCCCCAAAGTCGAATCGCACTTCCCTACAGACAACAAACACCGAGGCCTACACCGAGTCTACCCTCAGCCCTTTCGCGTCGCCCACTGCCTCCAGCTTCGCGGACCAAGGCCTTGCCCCGCGCCCGCCGACTTTTCCCTACGGCGAGTCTCAGTATCCAGACGAGCAGGCCGAGAGGCGCCAGCGACGACGCAGAGAGCGCAACGGCAACGATAGGGACGTGGACCCTGATCTAGACTCTCTCTCAGCTCCCACGCCTCCAGCTGCCCCCGATGTGCCCAACGCACCGCCCGTGAGCTTCAGACATCCATATGGCAATGGTGGCCTACCCTACACCATTCCTGCTCCGAGTCCAGCTCGAACACCGCGACAGCCTAGTCCGCTGGTCGGCCCGGAAGACGAGATGAACCCTGAAGAGTACTACAAGGATCCTGCCCCCGAAAGGCAACAGCAGGATCACCCTCCCCTAGACCGCTCCCAGCGCACACTCGATGTCGCAACCGAGGCGCAGCCATCTCGCGAACCCCGCGATCCTCAAAGCTCGTCAAGAAGGAGATCGGCTGGAGGATCGGGCAGAGATGCGCAGAGGAGGAAAGGATCCATGGGAGGAGACTCCAGCAGAAAGTTCGCCAACGACCGGTCTCCATTACAGAGGCTTGAGTCGAAGCTTGACAACATCACAAAAGAGGAGAAGCGAGCTCGTGTCGAGGCTGCAGAGCGCCGCGCCAGGGAGAAGGCTGCGGCGAAGGCTGCCCAGAACCCTGATCTGCTTTCACCACCAGAAGCAACGCAACGCGCGCCGCGACAACAGACCAAGCAGGAGCCTCAGCGACCACTCCCTGAGCCTCCTCGGCAACTCCAGCAGTTTCAAGAAGCCGAGCCACCGGTTCAACAAGTACAGGTACACCAAGTGCCTGTGCAGCAGGTGCGCTTCCGCGATGAAAGATTCGACGATCATCCGCACGCTCAGCAGCGCGCCAACGTCGCTGCTTCGCATGGAGTCCCAGCGCAATACTACCCCGAAGATGAGGCAAGATATGCGTCGCGCCAGTCGCTCGACGATCGGCGACAACAACCTCAGTACATGCCTGAAAGCCAAAAGCGGCATGCATCTGGCCCTTATCCGTCAAGAGGCCCCGCGATGGAGGCGATGGAAGTGAGACATCCTCCACCCTCCTCTGGTGTTCCACAGCGAAGTGTGAGCCTTCGCGAGCCGCCCAGCGAACCTGTCGCAGCGAATTCGGGCATTCCCAAGCGCAATCTGAGCTTCCGCGAGCGGGCTGCGAAGGACAATATGAAATTGCCGCAAGCCCCCGATCCTCAAAGCGTGGACGACAGCCCAGAGCCTACGCCGCCGGTGGCTGGGTCTAGGAGACCCAGTTTCTCTCTGACGCGGAGCGGGAGCAACAAGCTCAAAAAGCAGCCCAAAGGCGACCCTTGGTTCAGTATCCGGAAGGATGCAGAAAAGAAGTACGAAAACATTGAGTTTCGCAATGCCGCCTTGGACCAGTCTGCGGCAGAAAAGGGCGGTCCTCCCGTGCAGAGATCCGTGTCGCACGCGGCGCGCGAACAGGCATCGCCCCCGGACGCAACAATTGAAGAAGCGAGACAGGCCAGGATGCCCAGTAAGGCTGCGAAGCTAATTGGCATTGACTTTGGAGGCCCTCAACGACGCGCCACTGCCCCGGCAGCTCAACACTACGACTCCGACTCTGACGGTGAAGATCCTCGATACGAAGACCCTCGACGTGCGCCTGTAGCCTCAGGTGGGCGTGGCGATGGACATCCTTATGCATCTCACGGGCATGCCACGGCGCGTGGCAGGCTAACCGACAGGGAGTACTACTCCGAGGATGATGGATTTAGCGACGATTCTCGGGATCTGTATCCCGCAAAGAAGACTTTCCGTCCGGGTGAGGGCATCTATAAACCCCCTGTATACCTCGATGAGTGGAAGAAGGCAACGGTCGGTAGCCTCTGCGGTAACATGCTGGACCTCAGCGAGGAGCGCCTAGCTTCCATTGATAAGGACACTCCTTGGTGGGAGGGCGGCAGAGAGGCTGGCGGTGGTAAGCGCAGAGAAAGCACATCGCGGCCACGCAAGGCTGAAGCCTTTGATGGCGAGTACGACGACACACATGGTAAGTTTCCCATGAAATGAGGTGCCTTGTGTCATGCAACTAACAGTGACCCAGCACCTACACGGTTTAAGCCGCCGTTGTTCCTCAAGTGTGGTCCGTTGTTGAGATACTGCGGACTCAAGCACGAAAAGGTACCCGCTCGCAACAGGAACATCGCCGTCAACGAGAAGACATTGTGGAGGGGCTCAGTGATGATCGTCACGCAAGACAGCGATTCCTCGTACGAAATCGCGCCAACTTTGAGACTTTTCGTGCAGCCTATCGAGCTTTTACCGCCCCCGCCCCAGGAGATCTCTGGGGAGCAGGGCTTGCCGCCAGAATACGTGGACCCGATTGCGGGCATCCCGAAGCTGGGCAGACGGGGAGAGACGCTCTATGTCCGCCCTGTGGAGCACCTCGACGAGGCCAAGGACTTGTCCAGAGACGAGACAGACAATGGCCTCTTTGAGAAGACGAGAAGCCCGCCGGACTACACCCCGCCAAACGGCTCTCCGGACTTGCCTGGGTCTTTCGCCAGCCGTAGAAAGCGCGTGGAGATTGACGGAGAAAAGGTTTCCAAGTACAAGGATGTTCGCGGCTTCAGACTGCACGCAGAGCGCGGGTGCACATTCTGGCGCTTCAACATTGAGATCGAGCTTCGCGAGAAGCAACAGCGGATCGCATACAGAATCAACAGGGGACCTGCTATGGGCTTCTGGGTTCCCGCGCTGGGCCAGTCCATGAACATCATGTTCCACAGCTGCAACGGCTTCAGTGCTAGTGTCAACCCCGACGACTTCAGCGGACCGGACCCCATGTGGCGCGACGTTCTCAACACGCACCAGTCACAGCCTTTCCACGTCATGATTGGCGGTGGCGATCAAATCTACAATGATTGCCTGATGGACCAGAGCAAGCAGTTCCGCGAATGGCTGGCGATCAAGAATCCTTTGCACAAGCATAACTCACCCTTCACCCTGACAATGCAAGATGAGCTTGAGCGGGCTTATCTGGAACGGTACTGCATGTGGTTCTCGCAAGGTCTGTTCGGTCTGGCCAATTCGCAGATTCCCATGGTCAACATGTGGGACGATCACGATATCTCTGACGGCTTTGGCTCCTACGCACACCACGACATGAACTCTCCAGTGTTCTCTGGCCTCGGCAACGTTGCCTACAAGTACTACATGCTATTCCAGCACCAGAGCGTTCCAAGTGAGACAGATGCCACTGAGCCCAGTTGGGTGCTTGGCAGCAAGCCTGGTCCGTACATCAGCGAGTTGAGCCGTAGCTTGTTCGTTGAGCTAGGATCCAATATTTCTCTGCTCGCTGTCGATGGCAGAACGGAGCGGACCGAGCTTGATGTTGTTAGTGAGCCCTCGTGGCAGAAGATCATGGACCGCTGCTATGAAGAGCTGCGGACAGGCAGAACCAAGCACTTGCTTGTTTTGCTTGGCGTTCCGATTGCCTACCCCAGATTGGTCTGGTTGGAAAACATGTAAGTCGATTTGGACCCAGTGACAACATGAAGACAAGCTAACGATTGCAGCCTCACTTCGAGAGCCATGGATCCCGTCAAGGCACTTGGCAAGCTGGGCATGCTCGGCAATACTCTCAACCACATTGATGGAGGCGTCGAAGTTCTCGACGACCTCAATGACCACTGGACTGCCAAGAACCACAAGAAAGAGCGCACTGTCGTGATCCAAGACATGCAAGATCTGGCGGCTGATAAGTCCGTGAGAGTTACTTTCCTGAGTGGTGACGTCCATCTCGCTGCGGTAGGCCAGTTCTACGCCAACCCCAAGCTCGGCCTACCCAAGCACAAGGACTTCCGATACATGCCCAATATTGTCTCCTCAGCGATCGTCAACACGCCGCCTCCCGATCTGATGGCGGATATCCTGAACAAGCGTAACAAGATTCATCACTTTGACGAGTCGACCGATGAAGACATGATCCCGCTCTTCCATCATGGCGTCGATGGTAAAGCGAGAAACAACAAGCACCTGCTGCCCCATCGCAACTGGTGCTCTATCCGAGAATGGACTCCGGGCACAACGCCGCCTCCCACGCCGCCTTTGTCGGCTTATGATAGAAGCCCGAGCCCACCGGCAAGCCGTGGAGGTCTCTTGAGACGCTTCTCTTCGAATCGTGGCCCTGCCTACCGACCCGATGTTCAGCGCGATGTGTCTCGGTCGCGTCCTCCGATTTCCAACAACAAGGGCAAGGCTGGTGGTCTATTCCGAAGCCTCTCACGCCGCAACTCGACTGACGGAGGCCGGCCACCCACTGTTGACAAGCCCAAGCGGTCACTGTCGTTGACGCGCGTCTTCAGTCTTGGCCGACGAAACAGCAAAAAGTCTCAGCCCGATGATGGTGGCATCAATGGGAACTGGGGAGATGAAGAAAGCGTCGACGGCAGTGTCGATGATGGATACTATGGATATGATGATGAGTACGACCGCCGACGTGCGCCCAGGTCTAGGGGCATGGGTCTTCGAGGGGGAGGAGGACACGACGAGTACCAGTCCGGTGACGATTCCTACTTCACGGCTCGTCCCGCAGCACGGATGAGGGGCGCACCTATCAGGGGCGGACCTGAGTCGGAAGATGAGTTCTCGCCCGGCGACGAATCCCAGTTTACTGCTCATCCGTCACCGCGTGCCTACACTATGGGTGACGAGCGCCAGGTTCCTCGGTCGCAAGAGATGCTACCACGACCAAAGGCGTTCCACCGTACCCCAACCGGGCTGTCTGTTAAGCAGAAGAAGAAGAAGGCGGACACATACGAAGTCGATCTTGAGGGTGGCTTGGATATTTGCCTCAATGTGGAGGTAAACCAGAAAGACCCCACTGGCATTACGGTGCCTTACCGACTACTTGTGCCGCGCCTCATCTGGGACGACGCCAAGGAGGCGGCTACAGTGCAGCCGGCTCCCCCTTCTGGCTTCAAGAGAATGTTCAGCATGAAGAAGAAGGATGCTGGCGCCGTGCAGCCTCAGGGGCCGGCGTCAGAAGAGCAGTTTGAGGAATCTGTCAAACAAGGCTCCGTCAAGCAGGGCTCACTTAAGCAAGGGTCCGTCAGGCAGCCATCAGTAGCACCTTCCGCCGGACGGGAGCCTGTCTACGATGCGCCGCCCAAGAATGCGAGGTACGAATCGCCTGGAGGGTATGATTCGGCCCGCACACACGGGTCATCGGGGAGATTCGACTCGCCGGCTAGGCATGAGATGCAGAGTGTGAGGCAGGGTCGGTGAAGGGAAACGCGCGACAACGGAAACGAGGGTTAATGAGAATGAGGGTGAAGGTTTTCTTTTTTTCTTTTGGTACATTATTGGTTCGAAGCATGACATATGGGCATTGCGACGGAGTAGGATTGCAAACGAGGATACAAAAGTTTTGGATCGCTGGTTCTCCCTTCCTTGAGTTGGGGGATAAGCTTTTTTCGATACCTCTAGGGCCGGGTGGCCTTTTTACGTTAGTAATGACGATTATGACTCCTATGCTTGGTTGAGATGAAGTGATTGCGTGACTCGGATGTGCTCAACTCTTGATCAGCATCGATTTATGACAGCCCGATGAAGCT